>JAGDQP010004521.1:52530-84500 GCA_022664845.1 Lepisma saccharinum | reverse complement strand
ATATATATATATATATATATATATATATATATATATATATATATATGAGCTCCTGCGTAGCCTAGTCGGTAGCGCGCTCGACTTCAATGCGAGCGGTCCCGGGTTCGATTCCCGGTGGGGGCTTAAAAAATTTCGGTGTTGACCCAGCATCGTGAGGACAATTGGGGAGCTGCTGTGAATAAAAGACAGTGGCGATCACAGTGAGAGCTTTGGCTCTCCTCTCCCAACCCGTCTGGTCAGCGTGGGAGCAGTAGACCAACTCCTCCCTTCGGGGAGAGGCCTCATCCACTAGTGGATTGAATCTGGCTGTGATTTATTTTTTATATATATATATATATATATATATATATACACATATTTACACGTTAGAGGCCATCATTTTAAAGATATTGGAAACAAATTTTTATATGTTGTTTCTAGGCTTAATGGCTCGCTTAAGTTCGTTAATGAACAAAATCGGTCGCCATCTTTGATCCAAAATGGCCGCCGAACCCATTGTTGTATAGAATACACAGCCTAAACCGCTGGGGCAATTGAAATCAAATTTGGCATAAAGGTAAACCATCACTGTTTGATTACGAAAATGTTACCTAGTTAATCCAAAGACGCCATCTTGTATCCAAAATGGCGGAAGAAAGAAATCTATTTTCCATATCGTTTGAGCTAGAGATACGAAATTTGGAATGAAGGTGTATTGTCACTAGTAGTTCAAGGAAATATTACGAAATGTTGAAAAAGTATCCATCTTGGATCCAAAATGGCCACCGAACCCACTGTTGTATAGAACACACGGCCTAAACAGCTACAGCTAGGAATATCAAATTTGGTAACAAGGTACATTATCACTTGTATGTTACTAAAATATTACGTGATGTATCCAAAGACGCAATTTTGGGGCGACCATTTTGGATCCCAGATGGTGACTTTTCCCAAATGTTTTAATATTTGAATAAACTACTCCTCATAATGCACATTTATACCAAATTTCATATCTCTAGCTTAAACGATGTGGAAAATGGATTTTTAGGTCCGCCATTTTAGATCCAAGATGGCGTCTTTGGATTAACTAGGTAATATTTTCGTAATCAAACGGTGATGTTGTACCTTTATGCCAAATTTTATTTCAATTGCCCCAGCGGTTTAGGCTGTGTATTCTATACAACAATGGGTTCGGCGGCCATTTTGGATCAAAGATGACGACCGATTTTGTTCATTAACGAACTTAAGCGAGCCATTAAGCCTAGAAACAACATATAAAAATTTGGTTCAAATATCTTTAAAATTATGGCCTCTAGCGTATATACAATATATATATAAACCTATCTATCTACCTATCTATCTATCTATCTATCTATCTATCTATCTATCTATCTATGTATATATCTATTTTTGGATGCATTCCAGAGTAAGATAACGTTTAATCCATCTTGATATGACCATTATAACGCGAGATATTAACATGTAAATAATTCACAAAATGGCCGCCGCAACTAAGTGATGACATGTATTATGGAAAATCCGAGATAGCTATTTTTCTCGGTGTGTCATTCTGAGCGAAATGACGTTTGTTCCACTTTTCTAGCAGATATTTTTATTTGTCTCAAAAAATTCAAAATGGCGTCCTGGAGAGCTTCCAGTTCGTTTAATCGTCCATCTGCAACCTGCTTTTTCCCAAACTCGGTATGGCAAACACGAATCTGAAGTCCTTTGATGTGTATATCATCTCTAAATAAGAAAACATTTTTTAAAAATCGTTAATTTTTAACATGGGATTATATAGGAATTAGATACATTACGCATTAAGCTCATAAAGTATGGTCATAAATGAAACTATCTGCTAATATGACTGCCGGAAACTATATCACGTGACACGTTGAGGATTGTTCGATTCGAATTTCAAGCTTCGCTTGTCATGCTGACTACATTATCGTTTCCTTGTGGATTTCAATGCGGAAATCGAAATTTGCTAATTTGGCCAAGATGACCGTATCCGGAATCTATATCACGTGATACGTTATCAATAGTTTATTTTGTATTGGAAGTTGCATCCAAATAAATTACGATTAACATAGGCAGACAGTATTAGCGCCCGATCCGGCAAGGAAGTACTTGTGCCTGGTTCGGCCCCACATCATATGTGTCCGGGCCGACCCGGCTTGGCCCGGAATGAGCCCGGCCCGGTTCGGCCCGGAATGGGCCCGGTCCGGTCCGACCCGGTGTACTTGAAACGGGCCGGGCCGGGCAGTTCGCCGGGTCGGGCCGGGCCGGGCCGGGCCGGGCCGGGCCGGGTAATCCGCCGGGCCGAACGGGCGCGCCCGGCCCGTGCAGGGCTCTGCTGCCGACACGTCACAAATCGTAAATATTACTATATTTTTCGTTACGACGACGATAATCTGCTTAACAATACTAGTGTTGTCCCTGTAACCCCAGCATTTTTTAGAGTGAGACTCCCCGAGAAAATCCACGCACAGGTCCTTTGTCCACTACAAAGCCCACTGGGCGCAAACTGGGGACTTAAAGCAGCATGTATCAGAAGTCTCGTGGAGTTTTACTGTTTGAAAAATTACTCAATTAGAAACTCAAGAAAAGGATTAGTCTTCGATATCGATCATAAATGCACTTAGCACAGCCATGTAAATGTTTGGTCATTTTGAAGAGAAGTAGCAAACAGACTCAAACGATGTATTGCTTTGGAAGATAGAAAAACAGTATTAAGAAGAACAATATGAGATAATAATTGCATGGTGTATTGAGGGAGGGTCAATCCAGCAGAATGCTCAACATTGAGTAATATGAGTAAATTACATTAAGAATAAATCGGTAAAGTCTGGATATTCAAGGTAACTGTTACAAGAAGAAATATGAAAGTGTGTTTATATATAAATGGTTTGGTATTGTTTCAACCACGAGCCGCCACTGCTC
Organism: Lepisma saccharinum; assembly: GCA_022664845.1. Lineage (NCBI taxonomy): Eukaryota > Metazoa > Arthropoda > Insecta > Zygentoma > Lepismatidae > Lepisma > Lepisma saccharinum. The sequence continues at coordinate 81,578 of JAGDQP010004521.1, read as the reverse complement.
ACTTCACCTGAGTAGCCGCCGCTGATTACCACTAAATTCGCAAATCGAAACCAGTTTAAAACGTGTAGTAGAATTAATTGCATTTCACTTTTTCACATGATATTACAGGGTGTTCATGAAATTGTAGAGGATGTAAGTACCCTGTGCAACAATCAATTTATCCGTAGATTTATTCTCAACAGCATTTATATACATCTGGCCCTACTGGTCAACAACAGTCCCATTCAAGTTACTGTTCGAAATGTGTGTGTCTGGAGCATATAAATTCTGCTTGCCTTCGAACGCTTAATTTAAAATGACTACATCTATAGTTAGACGAGGCACACTTACAGATGGAAAAACAAAGTTAAAAAAAAAACATATAAAGATTATATGGTGTATATTGTAGTAGATAATTTGAAACACGATCCTATTATCGATTCTTCTACACAAGTTAGCCTTATCGATAAACCATTGGTAAATATTATGTTTAGAGCACGTCATATGGATACTAGGGCTTGAAATGGAAATTTTCACGAAACGGAACGCTTTGTTTTCGTTAGTATGGTCTTGTCTTTTGTGTATGGATCATTCAGTATTACGTTAACACCGAGGGGTTCAAGGTTTGTTTATTTTTGCTGATCTTCCATCTGTTAGAGATAGGACATGTGCTCAATTTCGCTTACAAGGAGGGAGGGGATCTACAACTAGTAAATAATGTGTTGAAGTAATCCTTGAAAGACCCTTTATTACAGCAACGGGACTAACGAGTGATGAAATAATGTGATGTGTTACGATTAATAATAACTGAAATATTTACGTAAATTTCAAATGTCAAAAGAAATTAGATACGACTATTCTGACGACCTTTCTAAAATTTAAACAGACAGAAATCGTGAATGTCAATCAGGGGGAAAATTTTGAATTAAATGCACACTAAGGTTCAAAAATCTGACAATGGATACACTTTCTAAGTTCGATATATAGCACAACATACTAAAATCATATCTCTATTCCATAGAGATTTCAATAAAATATTTCATGCATTATGTTTTCCACGTGTACATTATATTAGCTCAGTATTGACATATTGCAGATCTTTGTAACGTTGAAAAGTTTTCCATCGGCCATTTTTTTATCAATCTGAGATTAAATATAGTTCATATCAGCTTATCCCATAAGTAATGTCGTATTTTTGCACCGTGAGGAAAAGAACGATAACTTACCTGAATACTACCGTTAGTCAGGAAAATAGTCTCCAACAGTACCAGCTGTCAACCAATTGTTGAATTTCCCGCTGAAAGAAGTCATCGTTTTGGAGGCAAAGAACTGGGTCACTGTTCGTCGCACGCTATCCTCATTTAGCAGTGTTTCCCCGGAAAGGTGGTTTTGCACACTGCGAAATAGACAGTCGTCTGTTCGTGTAAGATCTGGTGAAAACGCCGGGTGGGGGTGTTTCTCCCAGCCACATTCCTCGATCTTATCTTAGCACAGGCCCTTCTTGCCGAGTGTAGGTGCGCGTTATCACCGTGGGTGAGCAGTTACTAGAGCAAAACACGTTCAGCCCGTGTAAGCTGCTGATAGTAGACATCTGCGTGGATGGTCGGGTTACGTGACAAGAGCTCAAAATGGATTATCCCACGGATATCCCACCAAACAATCAACATCACTTTGCAGGGGTGGAGATCCTGTTTTGGCACAGTTCCTGCGCCCCCTTTATGTACCCACTGCCATTTGCGTGTAATTTCATGATAGTGTACCCACTTTTCACCCCCTCTCACCACTCTGTCCAGAAATGGCTCACGTTTGTAGGTGTCAATTCGCTGCTGCTTAAGTTGAGGCGTTACGGTATTGGGTACATATTTTCCGAGTTCCAACACGTATCCAAGGTCCTGGAGATGACTATGAACGGTCGAATGGGTGATATGGAGTTTGATGGCCTGTTCTTCAACAGTTTGCATTGGATTTTCCTCCACCACTCCTCGCAGGGTACCTTTGTCCAGCTGCACAGGTGTGCTCCCTTCTCGTGGCTTATTGGTGAGGCTGGAGTCACCAGACCGAAACCTCTGGCGCTTTCGCGCTTCCACAGTACCCTGACAATATACGACATTGATGTTTCGTGCCCCTGCGCTGGTTGAATGTCCCTGGTGAAATTCATTTAATATGACATGCTGTGTGTGGTCCTCCGACACTGCCATGATCAACCAAAAGCCACACTTCCAAAACGTGGAGTTTACCGTTCTCCTCCTACACCACTGCTGTACAATCAAGTGCCCTATATGACTCCGCTATGGCATGTGCCGTCTACTTCACTATTCGCGCGTGAGATGGCGTCATTGCAGCGATCATCACAATACGACATTACTTATGGGATAAACCAATACTTTGTTTTACCACTTATTTAAAAGAAAGCTCTAATTGTGCAAGTGAAAGATATTGTGAAAATAAGTATTCATCTTTTAGTATTTTATATATGATCAAGTATTGGATTTATTGTTTCAGTGACTTAAAAAAAGTTTGAAACGTGACTTAAATTAATAAAATATTGGGTCAATAATTAATAGGAAAAGTACAGTTTCTTTTAGCAAAATCGGTAGTAATTCCTAATTCTAGAAGAAGTCCAGAAGATGGCTCTAAAAACCAACTTTGAAGCTTAAATGCTATTGTTAACCCGTCCAAGTAAGCCCGGGCGTCCCGGTACAGAGTTGTCCCGATTTTCTTGGAGTAGATAGTTGGAACCCTGTCTGACCCACGTATGATTAGCGCACACAAATCTCTATCTTCAAAAACAATGAAACACAAAACCACAGGAAAGCTATAGTTTATGCTGCATTCACAAACAGCTATGATATATAACAAATAATATTCTACATTATATTTTGTTTACCTGATCATTACTCCACACATGATTTCAAAGATGGAATAGAATCAAAGGTCACATTGCTGATATTTACCAGAATTGTCTTGCATTACTCTTGTTTATGATCGTACGGAAACGCTTAGAAAAACTATTCCATGGAGATTGTTAACAATCCTTTATAGTTAAAAATTAGCAATACAAAGAAGGCAATCATATTGTTGCGGACAATTTTTTCCCCACATCAATGGAGTTTTCGGGAAACACACGACTTGACAGAACCTTTACTACATATTGGATGTGTCGGATTGAAGTACCCGAAAACCAGGCGTAATGTTATTATAGTACAAAGCATCTAGTCTCCATTTCTGCCCTTCATATCGCATCAGTTAAAAATATCTCATGACTGTAACACCAAGAATCGCCTACATCACAACACGCGTCTCTATATGTAACTAACCTCTTATTTACCAGGCGTTGGCTCAGATGGTCCAAGGAGTTCTGTTCGATATCCGAAGTCAAATGACATGAAGGGTGAGAAGGATTTGAAACTCCAATTCATGAAGTGTCTGCACAGTCTATTGATATTTGTGGGCAGGTGTTACTGTTGACCAATGCAGGCTGCATGACAAGTAATTTTAGTTCAGTTTATCTGCATAGAACTGCCGATCTTATGCACTCACTCTACAATGAACTTTATGTGGTAACTTTGAAAGAATACCCTAATAACTTTTCAAGATACTAGGAGGTTAATTGCATTTAAAAATAAAATTTCTGCTTTAATTGTTATTTTATATATATATATATATTGATTTCGTATTTTAATTTATATCAATTTCGTTACTGCTCCATTGAAATATTTTAAATATGGTTAGCTGCCTTACAGGATTAGATCAAGATGAGAACATGTGTATGAGCCAAATATATTTTCATTGAATTTGATATTCATATTCTGATCAAGCCAGAAGCTTCTCAGGCCTAAGAGACAGGAAAAGTATATGCGATGGAAGAGACTCTGGTTTTACTTAAATATACCCAGGCCCGTATCAGGATTCTCGAAGGTGGGGGCCACAGGTGGACTCCTCTCTTGCTCTATGCCTGTTTTGGCGAAACGAGTACATCAAAGACGTAGTGCATATATCCGGAGCTAAAACTTTAGCATGAGTTGGTAGGGGAATCGTATAGTGAAAGAAACCAGTAGTCAAACGAAGTAAATGTTCAAGAAGACCTAATCCAAATTCAAACATTGTACAGAACGAATTTTACATAGTTTGGTTCACGCAATGTTTCCTTTTCTATGCAGTGTGTAAAGTTATTGTCGAGCGGTAAGTTTTTTCTTCTATTCTAGATGTTTCCTAATTAGTTTTCTTCATGTGGTGCCTATTCGTTCAATGTCGATCAAGATAGAAGTAAACACCCTCTTGCACTTTGATGGGATTACTCCAAAATACAACTTAATTATTCGCGTGTTATACAATTCTGTCAATGGAAATCCAGATGGTTGCCTCACAAAATACAAAAGGATTTTTTTCTCTTTCAGGTGTACAGGTTGTGATGGGCAATGCCACGAGAATATGCAACAGATTGTAAACTGTAGGATATAATCCCTTTAAGCAGTGTTCTAGACTGTACACAGAAGTACGCGAACACTCTTCTGGAGTAAGTTTCTTCCACTTGGTTTGCTACATTTCAAATTCGACCTTAACGATATTCTTTCTTTCGAATCATCGCTGTGAAAGGCTACAGCTGGAACAATTGAAAGTCTGCATCTGTATCTACAATTATGCTTAGCCAAAGGTAATACAACTTTTATGCATTCCGCGTGGTCTTATTGCTTTTAGTTCGCTGATAAAATTATCAGAGTCCATCGAAAATAATCTTTGACGGTTTCAGATGGGTAATTTTCTCGTCTCCAAAAGAGGTTAACAAATTAAATTTTAAACTGCTATTGATTTCACTATTTTAATTTACGTATTAATTCAAATGTCAAGATCGGACAGTGACATAGATATCCATTCGTGTCCGGCGGACCCGCAGCATTATGCTCATATTCTTGTCTACAGAGGATACTTAGGTTTCATCTGTGCTTAAATTAATGGCGTCATTATCAGATACTCCTGTAACCGATTCTCGCGCGTTTTTTCTTTTATTGTTTGAGGAATCGTGACCAGGTCTCTATTTCATTTTTTTAATATTTGCCTTTAAAGAAATGTGCTGACCACGGGTCTCTGTTCTCACGAAAACGAAACATATGCCTCTCTTCGTAAGCAGAAAATTTTGATCACTAAGCTTACCGCTTCTACTCTGTATATCTGAAATCTTAACAGGAGACCACGAGATATGCTACTTTTTGATTCAGGAACTGATATGTGCATGCGAAAAAGCGACTCAAGAAACATCTAGAAATGAAGTAGCATGCAACCCTAAGGATTGGTTCTCAAGAAAACCTACCTGGAAGTTGCAAGCAGAAAAAGTCGGAAAACACAAATAAAGAGCAGAAAGAGGCCTGATAGTAGGTAGGTTGCAGTGTGAAATTGCAGCGAAAGTTGTATCGAAGGGAAATGTGACAAAGTGCAGAAGGCGATCTGCAATGAGGCAAGGAGACAGTAGTGGCGAAGATGCCGGTGCGTTGAAAACGGACGACTGACATATTCAGCGATGAATGTGGGCGCTGCTGTGGTGGCATTCGTGATGAACGCTGCGCGAGGCACTTATTTACGGGGGACCGGGAAGGTTGATATACATATAAACTATATATAAAATTTATCTAATTAGGTTAGAGTTATCTTCATTTCATACATACAAGCGGCTTTTGGGAGGGAGGGAGGTACATTGTTAAATAGCAGATAAAGATACATTTTCTTAAAATTTAAAACGCGCTTTTTATATACATGTTCGATACCAGAAAGAGTGAAATACTGTACATCAGAAACATAATCTCTGATTTGTTTTGTCGTTCATTTATAGATATCTCTGTAATATGCGTTTGCTGTGCAAATATATACGTCAAACTGCCTGTTGCAATTAGGGAACGTGTACCCACGTGCCAACCAGACCTTTGATTATAGCAATCTAGTGAGAACGAATGTTCATTAAGTGAGTTGGGGGGGGGGGGGTGCCCGGGTGCCCATGGCTACGGCTCTGAATATATTACCTGCTGGTAGTGAGGAATAAAACGGGTAACTTCAGTTCCGAATGAGATAAGCTTAACTGCGCCTAAACACCCATGGCTATTTCACTCTCTATTTGTATTATTATTATTTATGGTAATAATTTTGATATATACTTTAACCCCTGTAATCGTACGATACAAGGGGTGTTTCAAAAATACGAACTTTTTTGAAATGGTAAAGAAAAAAAAATAATAAACTTCGAACTACGTGTATTCATGATTATGAATAGTATAGAGTATGCCATTACAAAATTAATTCACTCACAGTCACAAGATGGCCTCATGTTTGGTAGTTGACGTCCCTTAAGTGGCCACCGTTATTGTGTATACACTGACTGTTACTGGATTACCTCCATCTTCTTAAAAAATAAAAAAGGGCCTAGGATGCCAGATGATGGCCCTGTACACCATACAGTCACTTTCTAGCTGTGTAACGGAACTTCATGCATTCGTAATTGCAGGTTTTGAGGGGCCCAAAATCTGAATTTTTGGTGTTTGGCGAAGCCGCTTGAGATGTCAATGGACCTAGCCTGACATCATCTTGCCAATGAAGTGTTCGTCCAATTTTGGCCGAACCGTCCCACTTCTCCGTGATAACTGAATGTCACGGTACCTACTTCAAATTTGTGTGTTACGCGACGCCGTATGCATTGCGCCGGCCGGGTGGCCGAGCGGTCTGCGGCGGTAGGCCATCGGCTCGAAGGTCCCGGGTTCGAGTCCCGGCAGGGACATGGGTGTGGATTTTAACACTTAACAGCTAAAGGCGAATCGTGACGGGCCGAAGTCCAAAGTTACTAAACTGGCCCATATAAAAATAAAGTTTTTGCCGCATGCATTGCAGTGCAAACTAATATTTTTTAAAAAGCCCGAATTTTAGAGACGCCCTTTATTTTACCGACATCGGAAGATTAGCTTAACCCGCTTTCACCCAGCGCCGCACCACAGAGCTACAATCTGAATTCTACAAGTTGATGCAAAATACGAATATTATTGGTTTAGTTTTAAAATCAATAGTTTGACCGTGTAAATTGATGAAGAACTTTCCTGTCTTTTATTACAGTATTCAAAATTGCATTACATGATAAATAAATAAAAGAAAATTGGCACCAGTTGACCAACTATGTATACTGCATGACGACTATGTAATCCAAAAATCGGAAGGAGAGGCTTGCCACAGCATACTTACAGTGACTGTACGAACTCAGATGGACACTGCGAAATTAAAGACGTCCAAATGTACCTAATAATCCATATTTTAAGTACCATGAAACCCATGTGAAACCCTTATGTATTTACATTACATATCCCTAATCATTAATTACTCCACCATAGGTTTCTAATTTCTAAATAAAATAAAAGAAAATAAAATTATTTTAGAATTTTATTAAAAAACTTAACTTTTTACAAAGTATGACATTTGTACAACTTTTCTTTTTACAGTCTGAAGTATTTTTCAAATAAGCCACCACCCTGGTGTTTCAACAAATTGCACTTTTACAAATGAATGTACAATGGAAATCGCATAAGGCGTTAATACAAATCTGTTTTTCTTTCGATTTTTTTTTTAAATCTTCGGCATAGGAGAGAGAAGAAGGGTGGAGGAAGAATTTTCATCAGTCAATTCCTCTTATACTGCAATGAGTTGGAGTTTACATGCATAAACGACATTACAATACTGTACACACTGTGCCCTCAAAGAACTTATAAAATCGTTTTTTTTTTCTTTATTTATCAAAATCACAAAAAAAGAGTTTAGTTTTCTTTCGACACCCACATGACGGTTTCTTCTTGCCAAGGATTTCCTAACCTCTCCCTGATCATTTCCCGAAGCCCATTAGATTACTTATACCACCGGACGCTCCTTGTTGAAGTTGCCGCATCATGTTTTGAAGGCCTGACATACCACCTAGAACAAAAACAATAAAAATAAATAAAAACACGTGAATTGTTAGAATAATAAATTTTCTTCTGAGTTACACAAACACACTACAGTTACGTCTTTTTTTATGTAATTGGGAACAAAAGTGAAGCACAATATGTAGTTTGGTTTGCAAGGCCTGACAACAGTATTCTACTTGTAAGGAATGTACACCACTTTCTCTCAACCAGTACTTTTAACACGTACAGCTTTTCCGTCCTATAATTCGTGCTGTATATCAAGGTCTCGGATCAAGGTCTTTTTGTCCTTGATTGTACATGGAGACTGGGAACCATTACGCACTCAATACATGTGAAGGAATGTGAACAATGTATCTGCCAGATTAATTTAGAAAAACTCTGTTTAATTAAAATGCGACATAGAGAGAGATTGTTTCCGACATTTCGGAACGAATTTGAGTACTTATTTTCTAAAAATAAATAAATAATAATAATAATAAAAACACGATTCACACGCTCGGGAATTTTTTGGTGTGATGGTCCTAAATTCTAGGTACCTATCTGCATCACGATTTCAATTCAAGGGGACTGGAACAAAGTACAATGGTGTCAATTCATGACCATTAATTTTGTTCTGGTAAGTTTTCCAGAATTCATCAGCTGACAGTGTTATCTGCTTCCCAGCACCCATTTACAAGATTTCAAATGGATGGAAATGCATTGTGGGTGACCTGGTGACTTAATAAGAGTACCGGTGAATGGTACGTCAGTTTCTCTTTTCCATCCGTTGCATGAGTGAACATTTACGTCTCCGTCTACACTGTAAATACGAAGTTAGCAGATGCAGCCACTAGTAGCAATTACCACATATCCCTTCCACAAAGTTACACAATATTCAACGTGAGAAACATCGTCGTCATCAACATGTCACAGTTGGAACAATGTGTCAATATTAAGTTCTCTGTTAAATTGGGGAAGACAATGACAGAATCATTTCGGATGATGCATCAACTGTGTCAAGCGGAATACATGTCACAAGTACGCATCTCCGATTGGTAGCGACAGTTCAAATAAAAACGAGAATCTTTGGAGGAGGTGGAACGTGTAGGTAGCGGCACGAACATGGGACATTATTAACCGTGTGCGGAAAAAGCTGGAATTTAGATGGAACGTGTCATATGACACTTCATGATGATGCGAACACAGGACGTCTGTGTGGTCACAAGATTCCGAAGAAGCTGACAATGGAACAAGAGGCAAGAGCAGTCATCGCTGGTGATCTTACCGACACGATAGATATTTTTTGATAGTCAAGGTCTAGTCCATCACGAATCCATTGCACAAGGACAAACCGGCAACAAAATCATATACAGGGACATTCTTAGCTGACTGAGGGACGCTGTCCACCATGTGAAGAGGGATGATCTGGATTCTGTATCATGATAATGCTCCCGTGCATTTGTTCATACTGGTGACGGACTATACAATGTCAATCTCTTGCCATAACCACTATATTCTCCTAATTTAACATCAACCGATTACTATCCCTTCCAATGCATGAAAAATCTGCTAAAGCGGTCTTCAAATGCAGAAGAGCTTGAGACTGCTAAGACAGCAGCGCTTCAGCAGGTTACCAAATGGATGTATACACTGAGCCCAGCAGAACTATGCATTTTGTTCACTATTACACCAACATCTGTTAGACACAACGCGAATGTACCTTGTTAGACATGGACTTCTTTGCCCTGCTGTCTCTCGAAAGTATTTAAAAGGACTTCAAATATTGACGTTAAAGTAATTAGATAGGTAAGTTAACATTATGGGGAAAACAATACAATCGGTTCAGGAATAGACATATCACTAAATGTTTTCAATACTTCATTATAGCTGGGTTTCAGCGAACTTCGAAGTTCGCTGACACCCGCTCTTTGACGAATAAAACAACGGATTCTGGCAATAACAGACGAGTACATTACATGAATTCACAGTATCACCATCACTAGTGTCTTGTGTTCCTTAGGCCCGAAGTAAATCTACGATGTATATAGGGTGTTAAAAACAACAAAGACAAAACCACCTCACGAGATTCCCGACATGAAAACAAGTCAGAAAAATCAAAAGTATCGAGGGTTTACAAACGCTTCGTTTCGGCGCTATCGGCTGCCGAAAGTGTGGGTAAATGAACTCTAGAGCTTGATATTTGCAATACCATTAACAGTAAACTGAGACGGTATGGTACCGTCGAAAACTTGAAACTGCTCTATCCAAAAATGCGTATTTCAAAGCTGTGCAATGGTTGCGCAAGCGATTACCCTTCCAGAAATCATCTGAAGTAAAGGTGGGTCGAAATAGGCATGGGACTACATTCCAACAAGTAACCATAATCCGTGTACCACGTCGATATCTCAAACAAATTTCCCTTACGGAACAACAGGTGCGTGGTTGCATAACTAATAGGAATAAGTTGCACACATTTCAACAAATGTTTAGTGAATTTGTTATCATTTATCAGTAAAAGAGACTGTCACTGCCCCGGCTGGATGGTACTGACTACGTTTATCATCTTCACTCTTACGGAAAGTCATGGTCACTTCGACCTACATTTACTTAACGGAATTTCTGGGAATCCTCTACTTCCTTTGGGGAATCTACTGCACGATTCTGGAATATGCATTTTTGGATACAGTAGGTTTAAAATCTTTGACGGTGCCATGCTGCCGTTCTACTGGAATGGTACTGAAAATATGAAGCTCTAGAATTCATTTCCCCAAGCTTTTGACAGCCTATAGCGCTGAAATCAAGCATTTCAGCATCCTTAATGGTCTAGACCTGTTGGTGGGTTTTGTCGGTGTTGTTTTGCAATTACCTGTATAACATGTAAAAATATGTCACATTGAATACACTATTGTGTCTCAAAACTATTGATTGAGTTTTACTCTTTTAATGGTTACAAAAGAATGAGATTATGGATTTGAAAGTGAAAAAATCCCTTTCGGTAGGTCTACAGGCTGAGGTAGATCTCGATTTTTTTTTTATTTTCAAAAATTCAAATCTCGAATTATATGAGAGCTATCGAGAAACTATTTATTGTTTTGTAGATTATTCATCAAGAGCTGTTCAACGATACCTCACAAGACTTTTATATATATATATATACTTGCTTTGTTTCGCTTGGAGCGCTGCCCCCAGACCCCGTAGGGGGCTCGCCCCCCAACTTCAGTGCTTTTGAGAGGATGCGCCTCCTTTATCTTAACCAAAATCTCACTGTAGCACTACACCACCATGGTATCCATCTGCACCCTCCCAAGGGGAGCTGCGCCCCCAAAAGGAAGGTTTCCCCATTTATTGTAACCTACTCTTGGTCATACACCTTCAAAGAAAATTTCGTTTCTCTACCTTCAATGATTTGGAAATTGGGTTTTTGGGGCGGCCAATTTGGATCCAAGTTGACTTTTTGAAAGTTTTCTTATATTGTCGTGACCTACTTGTGATGGTACAACTTCAAGTAAAATTTCATTTATCCAACTCAAACGGTGTGCAAAATGGGATTTTGGGCGGTCATTTTGGATCCAAGATGGCGACTTTTCCCAAATGTTGTAATATTTCCCTAAACTACTCGTCATAATGCACCTTTATGCCAAATTTCGTTTCTCTAGCTCAAACGATATGGAAAATAGATTTCTTACTTCCGCCATTTTGGATCCAAGATGGCGTCTTTGAACTCATTAGCTAACATTTTCGTAATCAGAAAGTGATGTTGTACCTTTATACCAAATTTGATTTCAATAGCCCCAGCGGTTTAGGCTGTGTATTCTATAACAATGGGTTCGGCGGCCATTTTGGATCCAGGATGGCGACCGATTTTGCTCATTAACGAACTTAACCGAGCTATTAAGCCTAGAAACAACATATAAAAATTTGGTTCAAATATCTTTAAAATTATGGCCGCTAGCGTGTTAATATATAAATATATACTTTCATATCGTATCGATCTCAATAGGTATATTTTTCTTCGAAATCTACCTAATTATCTTATTTTAATTTTACTTAGCTCTTATGATCTTGAAATAATATATATATTATTTATTACTATCTTTTTTTTTCAGTACCTCTGATTCAAGATGGTTAATCTTGAAGAAATATCAGTTGAGTTCTGCACAACGTCAGTAATCACGAAGGAAATCCGCCTTCCCGTTGTAAGAAGTAGGATCCCCATAGAAATTATATTAATAACTTAATGAATACACTAAACTAACATTTAGCACAAAGTAGTGGATAAGCTTAGCTTTAACGAGAAATCACTAATATAAGAACTTTTGATGTCCACTGGAAAACAGTAACTTTCAGATTTGTAGCTATTCAAGTTTACAATTATATTACAACTTTTGGGACAGTCTGCATATTCAGCAACAATGTATACACTACTAGTGACATAAAGTGATATTCTCTTAACAATAACCATGCACTTATGTATAACTTATCCGCTGTCACGTATGGTCAGTAATTCCTTTATCGATGTTAAACAGTCAGCATAATCAGGGTGGCTAGCAAAATGCTCCAAGGAAATTCCCTGACTTTTTCAAGTTTTCAAATAATTTTCCGTTTTAAACTTTTTTTCCTCTTTAAATATACTTGTACAGCATCCACGAAAAAATATGCAGCTGCATAAACTTGCGGTGTGATTTTTTTGCTAAATACTAAAATTTAGAACATTATTTAGTTGAACACACCACCATGTACAAGCACGTACTAGAATACTATGACTAGTAGAGATTTCAAATATTATATAAACTCCCGTCAGGTCTCTTGCCAACTTCATGCAATCAATAAAATCTTAAAGCCCAGAGTCACAGGACCACTTCAAATATACACAAAATATATTTAGTTCTAAATTTTAAATAAAATCAGCCAATATGGGACATTTATATGGTATACCATTTTTACATCACATCCCCAGGTATTCTGTCAACTCAGTGTATTCTATAAAATCAGAAAGTCCTCACTCACAGGATCACTTTAAGTAGTCACAAAACGAATTTAGTTTCAGGTTTTAAAGCAAGTTAGCTAATACGAAAGGGACTATATCGCCATTTTCTTCCATCACATCCGCTGTTCCTGCACTGCATCTTTTGTGTTCTGCTAAATCTACGCAGCCAATAATATAAGAAATCCAAACTTTCACTTCAAGTATTTACAAACACCTATTTTCAAGTTTGGAATAAAATTAGCTTATATGAAATATTTGGTACACTTTTCAAACCATGTCCCTCTTCTTGTGCTGTTAGTTAATTTTTCAGTCTTTATCTGCTGACCAATTAGATCTGCCTCTCTCTGAGCCTACTCAAGTATTTCACCTCTTTGACTTGTAATTCTTTCACCAGGATTTCAGAACGTTTCTTTCTTGCTCTTTCCTCGGGATCCTCTCCAGTTCTCTTTCTGCGCTGTCTATCGCTTCTTTGTAGCACGAATATGCATGCAACTAAAGACTCTTCCTTTTTGTTGTCTATTAAATATTCTTTATTAATAGAGAATCGTCTCTCAACATTCACATTGCCAAGAGACAGCGCATAGACTAATCTCATGACAACTCTAATATTCAAAAATGATCCACAAGCGTTTCCTTCTTACAATAAGAACAAAGTAGAGCTAACATGAAACACAAACTTTCGAATTCCAGTGCAACTCTATGTATGTCTCGTCCATCCACTTTCTTTCAACCAAGGCAGTTACAAGTGCCACAAGGTTTCTCGATGCCACGTTCACGTTAGCCGCAACACAAGGATCAAATGCAGACAGATCCTCGGGATCAGCCTGTAAGCAAGAAGAAAACGCACAAACATCTTCGAAATAAATACCTGCAGACAAAATCTCACATCTTGCCGCAACTGGAGTATTTCCCGATCAGATACCTTAGCTGAATTCTTCCAGTGCACATTTTGTTGAAATACCAAGCAAAACTTTCTTGTTGACTGCCATCGATCTTTGCAATGGAACACACCACTTCCATGACTTCAGGCTTAACAATTCGCTCCATCTGTCCTTTCACAAAAGAAAACAGATTGTTAAACAGAAACCGAACAATCTGATTGGAATTCAGCTAAAAAAATCATCTATATTACAAGCATGGGATTTAAAAAATGTCAGCTTCGCTAAGAAAAGAAAATCCTGCAAATTTCTTTGTAGCTGTCACACGCTGGTTTCTTCTTAGTTTTGTCAACTTCACTGGTAAACTGCATCAACGACAGCAGCATCTCTATAGTTCTCTGAGCTAAAGTCACTTGGAAGCAATTCGCTCGAGAGGGTTAACACTTCCTCATTTACTGAGAAATGTATAAGTGCTACTTCGGAACATTTTCCCAGTAATTCATGCAATTCCCTCACTTTTCCCGGTTACACAAAAATCCCTGTCTTTTCCCTGAAAATCGGGAATTCCCGATCGATCGCCATCCTGATAATGTGAACGTACATCTTGGTCTAGCATTTCGAAGAGTCGAATGTTCATTATAAACCTGATAACATTCAACAGCACTTGAAGATTCTTACACTGCGACACTTACGGTTAAAGAAAAGACAACTGTCATGAAAACTGCACTGGCGCGTCCAATGTATGGAAATAGGTCTATCTCAGGCATAAATAAACATTAAGCACTGTTATGTGAATTTTAGTGCGAACAGGAACACTTCGAAAATGATGACAAGACCACGAAGAGCATTTTCAGTTAATAACGATATACTTACATCCAAAACGTGGGAAACGAATACAAGATGATCGTTGCGCGATCCTGGGAATTTGTAACAAATTTTCCTGATATGCATAAGTTTAGTGCAAGATTTGTCATGAAAGGTGGTCTGTGGATCGTTAAACTCGCTGACTGACTGTAATACTTATTGTATCAAATGCAAAGAGTCAGTTATCTCAAGCACCATACAAAGAAAACAAACTTCATTACCCAATTAATTATATAACGTCGTTTATAGTGTTCAACAATCAGTCTAAAAAAAAGTAACGTTTTGAGGACCAGAAAAACTAACTTAAAAAGCTCGTTCACTGATGAGTAACGTGGTTGTATCATTTCTCTACAAGATGGCACCTGTAAGATGTTGAGATACGATTTTATGCGTTGGTTCGTTGGAAGTGGAATAGTACTGGAACCTTAAAACCAGTGAATTCTGAGATACGTGAAACACATTATGGGCGGCAATATATAGTATTGAAAAAAATATAAAACTCACCCATTTGATGCAATAAACGAGGATCCATCATTTTTGCCATTTGTTGGTTTAATTTTGCCATTTGAGCTGGATTAACATTCTTGGCCATATCACCTCCTGAGAAGAATATAACAAAGAAAGTCAGTAATCTGAAAATTCTGACAATGTGCACAAGGCTGAGTACACTGGCTTACTGAAACCTCAAAGTTATTGAAATATCACACTGCTTAAAAAGAACACAAACCAGATACGATAACAAACTGATACTCAAACCTTAAAACTACTGTTTAAAAACCTGTGAATGTAACGAATGTTTACGGCAGTTTACATTTCTAAAATTTTATCAGCATACCTAGCATTGCCATACGTATTGTTACAAATTTTGGGTGGTCACAAACATGTGGGGACAGGGTAATAAAGCACCGATGTATTGAAACACACACGTGTTCACTGTGCGGGTTCGGCTGTCAAAGCGAACACACATATCTCAAGTTATTATTATAGAATAGAGAAAATACGAAAAATCATGCGGTTGTGATAGCTCTCCAGAGGGTTGGGGTATCAGCTTGTCAGTATTCCAAACCCTTAACAAGCTGAAAATTGGACCAAAGAACGATTTGCTGTAATTGGTACTCTGAAGGATTACACGAGGGTGTGCCGTTTAAGAATTGTGAGGATAGTAACGGCTGAGAAGAATCTGCCAGCGCTAATTCGCTGATATCCTGATCTGAAACAGTGCACGATTGCCCGGGAGAGCAATATATCGAAAAGATAGATGTTCACGATACTCTGTGAAAACCTTGGATTGCAAGCTCAGTGGAAAAGTGCTGGACATTTCTTGATTCTGCAAATCAAACATCAGAGGGACCGGAATCCTTTCCACCAGTTTAGAGAAGAGTGCTTCAAACTGTCCAGACTTTGTTTCACTCGCTGGCTGGTAAGATTCGATTCCCTATGGGGACACATTGTACATTGTGATTCGGAATTCATTTTAAACTTTAAGTCCTGCCCTTAAAATATCATCCGCATCCAATACAAGGCAATAGCAAACCACGAACGTTTCAACTTGCCCACGAACCTAAGAGTCATGAACCTGCTTCTAGGTAGAACACCAAACACAATCAAGCATTATATGAGTGAATACAACTATGCTTATATGGCTTTTACACACGTGGCTGACCTTTTATGTATGTAACAGTAGAAATACATTACGTCTTTTCTATGTAAATTGTTAACATGAATGCAATTATGTTTCCCCCCTAGGACACAGCTTCAATTTTCCATATAAATAAAATGGAAAAATAAAAAAGACGGAGGGTGGTATTGAACCGAACAGAACGTCTTTAAGTCATAGAAGAGTTTTAGCTTATGGATGCGCAATTCAACGAGGTGCTGTCACTGACTAATGGTACAGGCACTTAATCTTCCAAATTTGACGCAAGTCGCGGCAGAACATTCTGACATACCAAAATATTCAAACTTGTAAGAAGGTGTGTGCATCTGGCATTACAGACGACCTGTTAGTATATAAAAATTTAAGGCTGAAAATAAAATGGAGCCTCAAGTTTTAACACTTAAATACAAATAAAAAGATGAAATAACCACCAAAAATGATTTGGTAATCACGTAGGTACTGCTTGGATATAAATAAACATATGGCAAAACATAACAAAGAGAACACAATACTAACCTTTGAATAAGCCTTTGATGCCACCCATTTTCTTGACAACTGCAGCAAACTTTGTGTACTGTGACAAAAGATCTCGAACTTCCTTTTCTGTAACACCGGAACCATGTGCAACTCTTATTACTCTACCAGGCTGCTTACTAAATAACTTATAACCGTCTCGGTTATCCAACTCTGTTAAAAAATTATAAAGAAGCGTTACTAAAGGGTCAAGATGCTATTTTACAGAAGAGTCATTCCACAGAATTTCAAGTGGTGGGCGCTCGACTATTTTTGATTTCCTTCATATCTGGTACAATGAATGCCAAATAGAAGACAAGCTGAAAACAGTTTTTGAAATATTTTATTACTCATAGTTCAGGATATATAGGATGTTCAAATGAGATTCCTCTCAAAATTTTGTTTAATACAGCGAATCATAGTTACACATATTTCACAAACCAGTTCAGATATTTGAAATCCAAAACATTTAAAATATAGACACCTCGGAGAATATTTAAAGTTATGTCTTCAAGTTCTAGCCTCAAAACGGATTTCGGACAGCATGGTTTTACCAGTTGTAAAATTGAGGTTAAATTTCCATTTTTAGTTATTTATTCCTGATTGAATGGAAAGAAATAACAAGCCGTTTACTTTGTTATTATTATCTACTATTGTCAGTGTAATGACAGAAAAAGAATTAACTTCTGGTGTCGTTTTCTTTTCTTTATATCGAGACTTCAATTTCATAAAACCTCAAAATTTGTCTAAATTTGATGGATTGTAAGTCAAAATGTGGAGGGGGGTACATGAACCAAATTTTGCATAGAAACTCCTTTGTTTTTGTTCTAAAACCCCAGAAAGATTCATTCTGTTATTCAAACCCCTCTATGAAATACAGCTTCTTAAATTTGCTACGAAAGCTGTAGTCGTGTCAATAAAAATTATCAATGGAAAATGAGGCTATCGTTAATAACATTGAATTCTATAGCGTAATTATTTAAATCACGTGCCTTAAGCACAAATAGATAATGTTTTACGTTCTTTATTGGTGTACAGAGCTATTTAAGCTTTCTTATAGCTGCTGCTTAATATGAGTAAAAGTTTTTTTTTTTTTTTTTTTTTAACGAGTTCTATACGCAGCCATGTTATGCAAAGATGTTAATTCTCTTCGGTAGGTCTAATAGAGTAAATATTTTACTTTGATCTCGCGGTTAAAATTGCGGCATTTGAGAGAGTGTTTCATTTCTGTTATTCAAATGTCTCTATACAATACAGCTTCTTAAAATATTTATACTAGAAAAATAACGATTGTTCCACGGAGGGTTAGCTAGACGTTGGCCGTCACTTTGGAACATCAGCTATTGGCGAATTAGCGGACTCTTAGGATACTGGATATAACGTGGTTGTTAAAGATTATTACTACTAAGAGGCAGGTCTGTGTATGCTACTAGACCTAACGAAAAGAGTAACATCTTACGTAATATAGGTACGTACATAACTTAAAAACAAAAGCTGAGTTTTTAACCGCGAAATCCAAGTAAAATGTGGGCCAATGTATTTTATTAGACCTAACGGAAAGAATTACGTCTTTTCGCATGACATGACAGCGTACGTAACTTGTAAAGAAGAAATGTCACTCAGGAAGAGTTTATAACACCAGATCGGAGATCACTGTTTCTTGTCAGTTTTTTTTCCCTTAAGCAGCAGCTAACAAAGAACGTAAAACATTATCTATTTGTGCTTAAGCCGCGTGATTTAAATGATAACGCATAACGCTGCAGAATACAACATTATTAACAATAGCCTCATTTTTCATTGATAATTTGTATTGACACGACTAACTTTTTAAAGCAATTTTAAGAAGCGGCATTTCATAGAGGGGGTTGAATAACAGAATGCAACTTTCTGGGGTTTTAGAACATAAACAAAGGAACTTGGTTCATGTACTCCCTGATAATAATAATAAAGTAAACGACTTGTTATTTCTTTCCATTCATTCAAGAAAAAAATTTAAAAATGAAAATTTAACCTATATTTTATAACTGTTGAAGCCACGCTGTCAGAAAGCCGTTTTGAGGCTAGAACTTCAATATTTTCTGAGGTGTCTACACTTTAAATGTTTTTGAATTATTCAAATATCTCAACTGGTTTGTGAAATATGTGTCACTTTATGATTCGCTTTATTTAACAAAATTTTACGGAATCTCATTTTTGAATATCTTGTATATCCTGAACTAGGAGCAATAAAAAAATAATCAAAAACTGTTTTCAACTTCTCTTGTGTATGGCATTCATGTAGCAAATATGAAGAAAATCAAAAATAGTCAAGCGACCAATCATTACTTTATTTCTCGAAATTCTCTGGAATGACCCAGAAGAGAAATAACTTTTCCTACATCCAATCCATATTATCGTAATAGATTTCACGTAAAACAGGATGCTTCAAAAATGAAACAAAATAAAATAACACTGCACCTATTATTGTAATTATGTTCAGTCCAACGAAATTCAAGGAAACGAGACAACGTTTCATGCTATTTATAAGCAATGAGAAATGGCCTGCATTTGGGTATCATGCCAAAAATGCGGTACTGTATTACAGGCCACTACAAGATGGAAAACATTCACTGCTTAAAGCAAAATTTCGACATCATCTTCCCGTTAACGAACACATAGTGAGAAATTAGTCCATTATTATGACATTACTCTACGCAAAGAGTAAAAATATTACAAGAAACAGTGTATACCTATTTGAATAATCCTATATTGTCCTCATTCCAAAATATGTAAATGATGTTGAAGTTCAAAACATTACACATTTCTCACTTTTAAGTTTACATCTTCAAATACACGTATATATACAGAAGGTCTGAAGACGCCTTCCGGATAAAGGTAAAAAGTACTCAGCGACAATAAAATCCCGCTGTTAACGAGGATAATATAGAATTAATACGTACTATATTCCATTACATTTTACTACTTTAAATTCACTGTATAAACTTAACATACTGTATGTGGAACTCTTACCTCCATCGTTCATACTATCCATGATTGTCATTAGCTTCTTTAGCCTTGCCATGGATTCCTGTTCACTGCCTTTCGATAGGAAATCTTGACTAAATCCAGGAATCATACCCTACAACGGTGGAAGACGTTTACACTACATGAAATGTCATTCTAAATGTTAACAATATAAACTGGATTTAACACACAAATAAATAAATAAATAATAATAATAAAAAAACCTAAGACTTTATATATAAAAAAAAAGTTACTCGGAATTGAAGGAAATATTCAAAATGCTTTTCCACTCATTTGATCTCAAAGAATTTCCTGGCTTTACCGGGATTTTCAGGTTGTTATTCACAAATTTTCAGATCATTATAAACAGCGTGTAAAAAAAAGATGGCTACACACTTTGGGAGGTGAATCCTGACATCGAAACAAGACACAAAGTTCATATAAACATGGGTCGAATTTCGCTTCGTTTTCTAGATACAAAGTTTGCAATTTGAAAACCAAAATCGACTCACTCCTTGCAATAGTAAATCCGATGAATTCTCGCCGTAAGTCTTAAAAGAAAATGTAGTTCGCGGAAGGTGATTTGTATCAATACAATGGATATTAGGACCCTGAAGTGATGTCATCTGTGTGGTCCGTGTAGCCAACCTGGTATACACTTTATTTTTTCGATTAGGTCCTTTAGGTCCAGGATTAGGTACTTTATGGACATTTCAGATATGCCCTCACGAGGACCATTAGCGGTAATGTAATCAGAAATTTTCTGCTTGTGAGTGTAGGTTAGGTCTATGGTGGTGGGCTTGTAGGTGTTGGGATCGGATAGTTGGCGGTAAGCTTCCTGGAGGTAGCTTATCTAAGACTACTGTAGTGGACCCCTTGTCCAGTGGGAGGACCATTATGTCATGGTTCTCGCGTAGCCCTACAAGGGCTTTGCGTTGGTTATGGGTTAGGTTATGTTGGTTGGCCATCTGATGTGAGAACTCACTATTGGTGCTGGAAGAGATAATGGAGGAGATGCAACGCTCTAGGGGATGGTTGCTAGGAAGTGGAGGTGGGTCCATGTTTGAGGGAGAGCGGAAGCGTTCAAGGCTGGTATGGAGCTTATTGGAAGATGTGCCAAACTATTATTCAATAAATGCAATAGACGTTGTTTCCTTTACACGAAGATCTTGCCGTGGCCGAGACTCGAATTCAGATCTCGCAGTTGCTGGCCGATTGTTTTAACTACCAGACTACAGCAGAACGTACGGAGCATTCCTCGCGTTTCACATGAATCAGTTGTTCACTGGTAGTGACGAAATCAAAGTTCTGTACTACATGCGGGATTTTCGGCATGAAATGAGGAATTTTTCTGCGATTCGTGCAATACGAAAGAATTGGATGTACAGCAGGATCTGCAAATTCTTTAATAAAAACCTCCACATATAGTGGACTGCCTTGATTAGACACCAGCTGGTTCCTCTGGGGTGCGAGGAATGCTCCAATAAATAGAAAATTGGCTGTACTATTGTGGGCTAATGGTTAGAACAGGCGACCAGCAACTGGGAGAACCGGGTTCAAGTCCCTGTCATGGCAGGGACCAATTTTTCTGCTCATTTTTCGACTATTATTAAAGCAGATTTTGTTGCAGCTTCATATTCTACGTCAAAACAGTCACACTGCATCACAAATTCTACTGTGTATGAAAAATATCCGTTTAAATGAGTATATCTAATTTGTGTAGCACATACCCTTTTAACCACACATTATATTTCACTTCACTACATGCTTTTTAAAGAAGAAGAAAAAAAACTTAAGAAATGCTTACCATAATTTGTGAAAAAGGTCCCATTTTCATTATATTTTGAAACTGTTCATACATGTCTCGTAGCGTAAATTGTCCATGTTTGATTTTTTCAATTAACTCTTCATTATCGTCCAATTTAAGTTCATTAACTTTATCTATCAAACCTTCAATATCACCCATTCCGAGTAGCTTACTCACAAAAGGTTTTGTTTTAAATGGTTCAAAGTCATCTATGTGTTCACCAGTACCAATAAAAATTATAGGACTCTGAGTAGCTGCAACTCTGAAAAATAAATAAATAAAATAAAAATTAGAGGGAACAATATATTAGATTTCCGATATTACTCCATTCATATTGCTTGGTTCTACCTTATTATATGCATATTGGGCGTACGGTATTTATCTTCGTTAATACTAAATTAAAGCATAATTAACATTTTTAATCGTTAAGTAACACGAAAAATTTCCAATATTTGTAAAAATAATTAAGAATTTAAGAAGTACACGGGAAAAATTGAAATTATCAGTTTTCTCGCACAATACAGTTTGCACTTCTAACATGTACTAACTAATTACAGCTCTCTCTCTCACACAAACAAACAAACAGAAGTCACATCCCCCAAGCGAGAAAGGCCCAAAATTACAACATTTTTTCAAATACTATACATGGAAGTACAAGGGAGAGTAAGATTTTAAAATGTGTGTTACGAAAAATCACTTTGCAATGACATCCCCCCACCCCTCTCCCGTGTACTCTTCATTTTTAAAATTATTTAAACAGTCAATATTTTTAAAAGTTCGGAAAATCAAGAAAACTTTAAAAAGTTTGGAAAATAAAATAAAGTATGCAAAATCGATGCTATACTTACGCACTCAACGCACCACCACCTTTCGCATGGCCATCTAACTTTGTGATTATTACCGAACCTACATCAACCTTTTCTTTAAACGCTCTCGCTTGTGATTCACAAGCCTGACCAATTGTAGCATCCATTACGAATATAATATTGTCTGGTTTCTGAAATATAAAAATGAAAATATGAAATAGAACACAATGGGCACAGAAGTACAAAGGACATGTATCTTGTAACCAACCCTTGAATTCTTACGATTTCGTATTAACTATTCAATATACAGTACTGGATAAATTAATGACAACACGTCTGTTTTTCAGCATTTACAATCTTTGTTCACGAACTACACATTATACAGTGAAGAGAGAAATTATATGAAATTTCATAGTGATTCTGAATCTGCTCTGATTTCTGGTAGCACACTGTAATATTAACGAAAATGTGACCGTAAAGAAACACAATGTGATACATAACATCCGTCACTTGCATTTCACGACACATTGTTCTCTATTCGGTCCGCGCCTACCTTACTTGTAGTCAACGTATAATGGCTGGAGAGAAAAGTGGAACAGTTGTGAAGCTTGTCCTCAGTTTTGAACGAACAAGCTTCTGTCTGTAACCATTTTTCCGTAAGAAGGCTGACAACAAAGTGCTATCGCATTACGCTCCATAGAAATGGGAAAGAGCGTTGATGTTACATCTCAGAATGCTACTACGATGCAACTTAGTAGACTGTGGTAAAACAAATGCCGAAATTGCCCGAATTGTCCATGTGCATAGAGTACTGGCACAGATTGCGACGACAGAGTGCATCAAAAGCTGAAAAGTTGGTAAGTGTGAGCTATTCATAAAGATGCAACGTTGCAATCGGTTCGATACCACGAACACTGGACTGTCGAAAAGTACACCATTGATCGAATGGACTCTTGCATGAAGATTAAGTTCAAGCCAGCGACAAATCCCTGACGTTTTGAAGGAGTTCAACTTACAAGCAATTGTGCCCTTTCGTTTAGCTTGCTGCAAGTGAACTAGGACGGTCATCTTGGCATCGGGACGGACACATGCAGCAGCATCCAGAATGAACCTAATATGGATAGCCTAGTCTTTCAAGACAACTAGTGTAGTGCGTACAGGGCTAAAACTGAGCGTGCTTGACAGAACAAACATTCGGAAGCAGGCTTACGCCTAGACTGTTCACAAAGCACTTCAGATTTGTATCGAAAGAAAACCAGTGATGTAATAATAATAAAAAAGTATAGGTAACCTCTGTACGATGCGCACGCGCCGTGAACGGCGCATGTGGGATGGTCACTCTCACGCTAAGCCAAGGTATCCAGGAGTGAGATTATTTAGAATAAAAGATAAAAAACAAGCGGGCATATCCGAATATTTAGCCGAACTTCGGGATCTGGTGATGAACGAGTGGCTGAAAAGGATTTCAACAATATACACGCACTGATAAATCTTGACCGGACTGTACTACTGCTTTTATTCGATCAAAGGAAGAAATTAGTCGCTTTTAGGTAAGATATGTGAGGAGTGTCGGTGAGGTCTAACGCGTATAGTTAGCGACGAATCTTCGAGTACGAATCTCGGCTAAGTAATGAATGTTTGTGGATTTTTAAAAATGCACTACACTCGAATTGAGACGGGCCCAAGTTACACTTACTAAAATGTTCCAAAGACAATAAAAATTTATTTAAGTTTTACATGCCATGGGTGACAAACTTCATCAGTGGGGTTTGAAACAAAAAAGGTAAAATGAAATCAAATAAGCTAACTGAAAAAAAAAAAAAAAAAGTTAAGATTTGGATAAACTAACTTACTACTGCATTTGAGACTTGCAACATTTCTTCAAACAAAGACTCTTCTTGTTTGTGACGTCCACTTGTATCAACTATGATGATCTCAAAACCTTCCTTCTTGAACATTTCTACACCATCTTGGGCTATTACTACGGGATCTACTTCGGTGTAGCTATAAATACAAATAAAATATTTCAACATTTAATTCCACATTTTTAAATTCAACTGAAAATATTCGTTAATATTCCATAAATAGTATCGAATCGAAAGATGCATCACACTATATTTTTCAACTTCTAGTATGCACAAATCGAACAATTATGATTTTTAAAATAGTTACATTTTTTTCAAGTTAAGAGCAACAGAGAAAGAAACGTCAAAATACACCGTAACATTCAATTGTAAGGTAACTGTAACATTCAAAATACCCTGTGCGATACGCACGCGCCGTGAACAGTGCATGCGGGATGTGGTGGAGGTAGCGCTCCACATTTTCTTGACCTACGGTACGAAGTGAGGTGGGGTGGTCAGTCCCACGCTCGACCGCCTTTACCTTCCCAACGACACTCTGGTACTCAATTTAATAGGAGGCTGAGTGCACCTCAGAGCGCCACGCATGGGAACACTGAGAGAAAAGCCTCCAGTGTCCAGGCCGGAATTTGAACCCGGGCCGCCTGATTCGTAGTCAGACGCGCTAGCGTCTGAGTCACGGAGACTCATTGTAGATATGTAAAACCAATTTTGTCTTTAAGTGACAGAATAACAATTAATAATACAATTCATTTCATACCAAGTTACTAATACTTTACATGAGAGAGTTTTCAAAACAACTTACCTTCCATAGAACGGTATCCTAGCTTTCGTTGCATTCTGTTTCAGTTGGTCGTAAGCGCCGGCACGAAAAGTATCGGCACATACTAGGCAAGATTTCCAATTTTTCTTCAGATAGTAGTATGCTAATTTTGTACACGTCGTGGTCTTACCAGATCCTTGCAGGCCTACGAACATAATAATATTTGGTTTTCCTTTTATTGGCTGGTATGCCTTTACACCAGGATCTACAAGCTGTAAAAATATATAGAAGTGTTAAATATTATCCGTAACAGCAAGAAACAGTTATACTAAAAAAATATTCTCGAGAGTTATTTAAAGCAGCAATACGAGCGATGTGGCTATCAGAAGATACATATCGTCGCCAGAAAACACTATTTTTAACGTAATACCATTTAACAAGCTGTGCATTAAATTTGTACACATTTGTGAAATTTTGACAATAACAGACAACTGACCTACAAGTTAAGTTAAATATCTAACACAAATAGGTGCTAAAAATTAAATGTAATACATACAGAACCATATTACAGTTACTTACTCCAAAGGAGTGAATAGGCTAACGGAAGTTTACCATGTCCTATATTTATGCCGAGTAAACCGCCACGAACCATCAATACAGTACGCATTCTATGTGAAAGACTTACGCAAGGATCGTATTGTATTCAAAGGAATTCGGTATCATTCATCATGGAGAACATCTTCACGTTGCTGGACATATGAAGAAGGCGGAAATCTGACTCATTCTTTAGTCTGCGTGTGTCCACAATAGTTCAATGATCTTACATCTCGCGATTGTATGGTAGATGCTGAAGTCCTTTCTTTCTTTCTAGTTAATCTGCATGCTTCTCAAACACGAGTTCACATGTTTAAATCCATGGAAATTGCCAGCTTGGAAAACTACATACTTGTCAGTAAACAATGTGTGGTATATGGAATACAACTGGCTGCCCAAAATATCCACATATCGAGTGATTGTAATGTTATAGCCTAAAAATCTAATTTCGTTAAACAATTATACGAATTTTAAAAACTAAAACAGTGTGTCTGGCTATAGTGGGGTGGCTTCGGACAGTGGCTACTCTGAATCCTGTCCTATTACTACACTGCCATCGGGCGAATTTGAACTATCTAGGTAACCCTTCACTACTAGAAAACTTCCAATACACAGTTTTTAAAAGACCATATTCCACAGCATCTTCTTCCCATTCTGGTAACACAAATTGTCCAACTATAATTTGAAGGTGTAGTTTGTTCATTCTGATAGTTGAATGTGATTTTAATAGCTGAATTTTAAAGTCTACACATTTGAGATTAGTCAACTTACCCACTTTGACAATCGCGATTTTTTTTGGGGGGGGGGGGAGTAATTCATTTAGATTACAATCCACATTTCTGATCTATGTTACTGCCACTGTCTGAGGCCACCTTATTACTAATTAACGAAACTTAATAAAAGAAAAAAATACGCAGTATGCTTAGCAACGTATTCTTATGAAGCAACATTTATTGGTTTATTCGCAATTGTCTGTCAATAATGATAGAAATTAACAATCAATAATAATATCGCAACAAAATCAATTATGATTTGATTACACAAAAATTACAAAACACAAAGATTACTATAATAATTAAGGACAACAATTGGTTGGAATATTTACAACGGCCGATTAGACGTATCGCACAACTGATCAATGTGCCACACTATTACGTCTGGAAAACTATTTAGTGGGTATAAATTGATGTTTTTTTTTTTCTTTTTTTAAAATAAAAGACGAAAGTGTCAATAACAGAATTGCTATACAAATTAAGAGATGACTCAGTATTTCTATTAGACTACTGTTATTGGAGTAAATTTTAGAAGAGAAGGGAAGCTGTAATGTCCATAGATGGCTTCAAAGAGTTCACATTAGGGATTAGAGTACCCACGAGAAGGCACGTGTCGGTAAGCCAGCAGCAGTTACGAACAGTAACAATTAGAATGCCAATGACAGACTCATTCAAGAGGACAGATGCATAACCCTTATCAATTACTGATGAATTTGAATTTAATTTTAAAGCCATTAGGCAACATTGGCTCTAGCCGTATGTATGATGATGAAAGTGAATTGAAGGAAGTAAGAGGAAACGGGAGAACCCCAGGAAAATCCACGCACACGGTGTTTGTTCACCACAAAGCCCACAAGGCATGAGCAGGGTTCGAACCGACGACCCCACGCGCCACGCTCTACCACTGCACTGCTTTATGAAAAGAAAATCTTCACATCTCTCAATGCATTAAGATACAAGAAGGCGTTGCTGGCTTCGCATTCGGGAGGTCCTCGGTTAGATACCAGGGGCAGATCATTCTGAGTGTTGTCCCCTGTCACAACAAGCAAATGTCGGGATAGTACCTTAAACTCAGATCCTATTCGACTCGTTACCGCATTCTTTAGCCTACCTTATTCCGGCCTGAGCCACAGACGCCTAAAGGGCCTTTTCATCTCAAATCGGGCAAAATCACGAAAAAGTTGTCAGGTGACCATAAGCAATATCGTTCAAAAAAATATATGTGAAAGGCCCATGTGTGTAATGAACATTCCCAAGATATTTCAGAAAAATATTCAATGGGGGCAATGATATTCACATTCCAAGATGGCGTCGCGCCCCGAAAATGACACCAATGAAAATACAAGAAATCAGTCATAACTCAAGAACCGTTACAGATAGAGCAATGATTTTTGCACCGTTGCAAAGCTAATTAAATCTACATATAGTTGTGGGAAGCACGTTGCAGTACAGCGAAAGGAATTGTGGGAATTAAGGAAAATGGCGGGAAAAATATGCAATTTTCAAAAATCAATAACTCAAAAACCCCACCCTCAATTTTTTTTAAAAATCGCGGAAATATCCAGGAAAGGGTACACTATGAAATAAAAACGTAAAAAACGGTAGTATTTTGGTAGTATTTTTACTATGAGCCATAATGGAAGATGATAGAACATGGTTTGCGGCAAACATGTACACATACAAACGACAACCTAGCGAAGTGTGCACACATTTTAAAACGAGGGAAGATATCCAATGGAAGATAGGAATATGTACAGTACTCACCAATGTAATTAAACCCCTTTCCAAATGCTAAATGCTGCCTCAACTGCTCTAAGTATGTTGTGTGCCAGCCGCTGATGGTACTTGCTTCTTATCATTCTCTTTTCCAGCACTGAATTCAGCAAGGGCGGCAGGTGATACTTTGTAAAGCAATATTAGGTTCTATAGACAGTTGAATTCGTGGACAGTGCCCATGCTCTACTTGCAATCCACAAGGTACGGGAACATCTAGTTCAAGGTGGTATCGATTGGCAGACTGTTACTTATATTTCAGATGGAGCGGCATCGCATTTTAAAAACACATATCAGCTATTTGAGTTTAGAAAAAAAATGAATGAAATAAAGCATCAATGGTTAATCAGTGCAACAGGACATGGCAAAGGGCACTGTGATGGCATTGGTGAAACATTTTGCATCAACACATAACTTGCGAGGTAAGAACACGTTAATTCAAAATTGTATAACATTTTTGGTGAAGTCGGTAAATATGTGCCTAATATTACTTGACTACATGTGTCACTTGACGAACTTGCTGGATTCAGAGCTAGAAAACAGAATGAATGGACAAAAGTACCAGCGGCGGCTGGTTCAATCTCACCACGTTTGGGATGCAAGCTCCAGCAGTGCAACTACGGCAAGACACGCGAATCACACAGGTCAGGCTGTTTTCTTCCCAGTGTGCTCCCACGTAAAGCCCTTCCATGTCGGTGACTTTTCTCAGAATGAATTGCATGTGTTTACGATGATAATTGGTGGGTTGGGATGGTGACTGATGTACATTATGAGCATGATGATGTTACTGTCAATTTCATGCATCCATATGGTCCAGCAAGTGGATTCCGATGGACACAACATGATGACAGATGCCGAGTGTGTGTGAAGAATGTCCTTTTT
>JAGDQP010004521.1:21663-52430 GCA_022664845.1 Lepisma saccharinum | reverse complement strand
TGACTCACCCCCCTGTTCCTATCACAAACACAGGTCGGTTGCACACCTTTCAGTCAACATACTTACAGTAGGTTGAGGCAGCATTTAGCATTTGGAAAGGGGTTTAATTACATTGGTGAGTACTGTACATATTCTTATCTTCCATTGGATGTCTTCCCTTGCTTTTAAATGTGTGCACACTTCGCCAGGTTGTCGTTTGTATGTGTACATGTTTGCCGCAAACCATGTTCTATCATCTTCCATTATGGCTCATAGTAAAAATACTACCAAAATACTACCGTTTTTTACGTTTTTATTTCATAGTGTACCCTTTCCTGGATATTTCCGCAATTTTTAAAAAAAATTGAGGGTGGGGTTTTTGAGTTATTGATTTTTGAAAATTGCATATTTTTCCCGCCATTTTCCTTAATTCCCACAATTCCTTTCGCTGTACTGCAACGTGCTTCCCACAACTATATGTAGATTTAATTAGCTTTGCAACGGTGCAAAAATCATTGCTCTATCTGTAACGGTTCTTGAGTTATGACTGATTTCTTGTATTTTCATTGGTGTCATTTTCGGGGCGCGACGCCATCTTGGAATGTGAATATCATTGCCCCCAATGAATATTTTTCTGAAATATCTTGGGAATGTTCATTACACACATGGGCCTTTCACATATATTTTTTTGAACGATATTCCTCATGGTCACCTGACACCCCTTTGCCCGATTTGAGATGAAAAGGCCCTAAAGACCATTAATAAAATTCAAATTCAAGTAAGAAGACGTGTTCAGTTGAAACAATGACTGCTGAAGAGAAATATGGCAACCTGGACAACTGTCTGTGATGATCTGGAACGATTCAGTGATTTTCCTTATTCGTTTTAATGAATTATAACGTGTGATGAAACATGACCATTCTATCTCGATACAGAGATCAAACGTCAGCCATCGGAAGCCCATCAGCTTGGGAGGATGCTCGAAAGTGACAAAGAGCTCATCGGCTTAGAGAAGAAGTGTGACGACCTACCAACCGAGTTTTACCACAGGACATTCACTAAACTTGCTAGAATGGCCCATACAAAATATATAATTTTTAAAATTCATTTGAGACATGAATACACACAAAGGCAGAAACATGGAAAACTTTGAATACTAGAACCAATGTACGGCCAACGAAAGACTTGATCTGTTTCGAAAAAGCTTATTTGTCTGTTAGTCTTACTACGTTACAGTGGAAAAAAAATGGCGGCGCAATTGTCTACAGTTTACAATAATATGCATGAAATATTTGCTTTAGATGAAAAATAATGTGTGTGTCAATGTATGTAGTCCCGTGGCCCAATGGTTGAGGTCACAGACTTCGGAACGGTATTGGAGCGGCAAACAAGTTCGAGTCTTGCTAGAAGAGATTCTGACAAGAATTCCTCGGTTTCATCAGGCTATGTCAAGATTGTACCAAAACTGACAACTTGACCATTATGTACCCCATTCTGCCCCGGATAAGAACTCACACAGGGACGCCATTCCGGAGACATGTAACAATCCACAGAAAATAAATTTAAAAAAAGTAAGAAGAAAGGCTGATCCAATTAATGAAGTAGAATACAAATTAAAAAACATATATAAAACATTAAAGAACATAGAGACGAATGTCGTTAAAAACCCTATTAGTCGCACCTGAGTTTGAAATCATCATTATCAATGCCTTGAATACTAGAAACGCTATTTTACATACCTTAACAAGTTCCTTGAATACAGCACTTTGTATCATCCTCCTCTTGTTAAGTCCGCCTGCCATTTCATCAAAGTCAATGACGGCGCGTACATTCTCACGAAGTTTCTTTACAAGTCGAATATTCACATCAGCCTCAAGTAATGCTGCACATATTTCTTTTAGCATAGCATTGAGAACCTGCAATACAACATAATTTGCATATTTTTTAATACTTTTCTTTAACTTGTAACACATTTAAATACCTTTCTCTGCAACTATTGCAAAGTTATTATTATTTATGAGAAATAAAACTGATGTCGGAAAACTCAACTATTGGTATGATAACGAAGCCAATTAGTAATTATCACTTGAAGAACCAAGGAATATCTGATATCACGAGATCGACAGGCATGTCCTACTTTAAAATTAAAAATTTCGGACCTTTGTTTATAATTTCGTTCATAGCTGTTTCAACAGGAATCGTATTTCGGGTTTTGAGGAAAAAAAAAAAAAAAAAAAAAGAAGTGACGAAAGACATGTACGAATTCTAATTCAAACAGCATAAATGCAAAGTGAAAGTACGCTTAATACAAAAACTTGAAAATTTGAATACTAAAATCAACGATCTCTCTTGCAATATAAAGCCACTCTTTCATTGTTGCCGTAAGACGTTACTACAGAAAAGAAGAGTATCAAATACGGAAGTCGATACTCATAAAAGCAATGTCTTATTTATAGAGGAATACAGCCTCAGAGCACTCAAAACAATTTGTAATAATCATTCATTGTCACCCTCAACCAGACAACATAAATACATTTCTCTTAACGCACTGAAATTTCATGAATGGATAGATTAACAATAACTTCTTAACAGTAAGAATATATATATATATATATAATAATAATAATAAATCACAGCCATATTCAATCCACTACTGGATGAGGCCTCTCCCCGAAGGGAGGAGTTGGTCTACTGCTCCCACGCTGACCAGACGGGTTGGGAGAGGAGAGCCGAAGCTCTCACTGTGATCGCCACTGTCTTTTATTCACAGCAGCTCCCCAATTGTCCTCACCGACTAGGCTACGCAGGAGCTCAAATATATATATAAATATATCGCTGACTTGAAATCAATAACCTGAAATATGCAAATGTTGTCTCTGGTAAGGTTTTATTTGAAGAAAAAGGATTCAGTACAAGCTATAATACAGAACACTAAATACGTTATTAATACTACATATTTGTCAATATTTACCGAGTAGTCGTAGCGCAGCTGGTAGAGCGTTGGCTTAGCAATCGGAAGGTTCTGGAAACGATCCCAGCGGCCACCTATTCTAACAGGTTTTCTAGGGTCTATCCTTGGTCATAGGCCTACCAGACAAATGCCGGGGCGGTACCTACTAACTACACCCTGGCTAATACTTTGCAACATCCTCTTCCCCATCTCATTTTGACTTAAGTCTGAGATGCCTGAGGTGAAGGCTGTAAATAAATCCAAATCTGTATTTTTTTTTCTTTCTGTATATGAGCAAAGTTTGTTGAATATGATACTAGCCCGATAGCAGAAGATAAGGACAAAGATGAGAGTAAATTCAATAATCATTACTACTGGTACTTTATATTGTTGACGAGGGTTTGTTACAGACGAATTTCTATGGATAAAAGATATAGTAGGCTATGGTAGTCACGATAACACATTACGCCTTCAAATGGAGATTCTGAAGTGGAAGTGCATGCTGATAATATATGATCGATCTATATATATATATATATATATATAAAAATAATAATAATAATGTACCAATGTTGATGTTTAGATGTGCAGATCTAGAAGCAGTGTTGATAAAAGACAGGTTAAGAAATGAATTGTATTTATTTATAGCCTTTATGAACTTCAGGCTCAGGTCGGGATAGGGTGGGGAGCGGATGTTAGAATGTAGTCGACCACGGTTGTTTGTTGGAACCATCCAGGCATTTGCCTTGTCTGACAGAAAAAAAAACTGTCATGACGGGTGGCCGATGATTTCGTTCCCATCATCTTCTGATTGATAAGCCAACGCTTTACCAACTGAGTTACGGCCGCTTGGTAGGTAGCTTAAGGTGTACCTTAGATGGTAACGATGATTAGTAACAAATACTGAAGTAATGATTATTTCATAACTGTTTAGGGTAGCCCTATTAACTAACGTTTCACACACAGTTTACGTCACAACATGGCATTCCAAAGTACAATCCTATCTCTATCTACAAAGTAATGATTAGTCGAATACCTACTATTATAGTTTATCATACAACAAACTAACGCGCTTATACTGTGGAGAAGAAACTACTAACTTCAAAATACTCTTTCTTCATTTACTTGACTCAAGACCATTCTTCTATTTTTTAATACTGATCTACTGCTTGCCTCCATCACCATGAAAACAATTCCGAGAAGACCAACAGAACGTGTCTGATTTGTGATGAATGAAAAAAACAAAAAATCTAGTCTATATATTCATATTTTTATAAAGGCAAGTACGATTTCTGTGGTAAATTTGATGATCCTTTACAAGAGAATACCAGAATTATGTCAAATTACAACAGAAAAAAAAAAGTTGTATAATATTTATTTATTTGTCCACTACAGAACTAAAAGTTCCAAAGAAATGGACATACAGTATCTACAGATCTATTCATAATACTAAGCTAATATTTTGCCAGTGTTATTATTTTGCTGACATTTATATCCAACAAAACAACTGTCCACATCGGAGATAGTGTGATGGAAAGTGTGTATATATTTGGTCAAAATGGCATGGAATGACCCTTATGCTTTGCGTCCAGTCATTTCCTAACTTATAAGATTTACCACAACGAAGAATTGAAACATAGCAGCATTGAATATAAGTGACTAAATGTAACAATTAAACTATAAAAACACTTATACAAAATAAAACGTTGGACCCGGTAAACTTCTTGGTTAACACGCTCACCTTTTGTGCAAACCACACAGAGTTCAAGCCCGGTGGTGTTTACTGAACGGAATGGTTTGGAGTTCTATTTAACGAAAACTCTACGTCCCGTTCTTAAAAACTCACAAACTCAATTAGGATATTAATAACAATTCAATAAATTCCAGCGGCCGTAGCTCAATCCGTAGAACGTTGGTATCGCATTCAGGAGGTTCTGGGTTCGACGCAAGCGGCCGATCATCCTGACTAAGGTTTCCAGGTTTTGTTTTCTCCATCACACCAACCAGACGCAGGGATAGTACCTTCAATTTAGAGCCTGATTTACTTCGTCTAGCATCCTTTACGATACCCTATTCCGGACTGAGCCGTAAACGCCTAAAAACTATAAATAAATAAAATTAAATTCTAACAGAACGGAAATAAAATGTTGTAACTTTCTTGTTTCAACATGTTGCACGGAAGATAAGGAACTGTATTTTCCATTTCATTCCCAAACACAAAGGTCTACACAATAGTCGTTCATTATTATCAAACAACTTCCGGGAAGTAATGCTACATTTACGTCGTTAGCGCTCGGAAGTAAAAGCATCGCGGATTCGCTTAGAGAAATCGGAAATTATGACATTTAAAATCATGATGTATCATAAATGAACTTCATATAACTTATGTATATATGTTATTGTTCACATTTCTGTACAACAGAATTTCCTTCACTAAATACCTACCACAAGTATATTTTAATTAATGTAGGAACTAACTAAGTTTTAGAAAACATGGTTGATAAAATTCTCTATATTCAAAAACTTCCATAATGTGGTAGTGTATTTCCAAACTGATATTAGATTCAAACTTTAGTTAAGGTCGTTAAGCATCTCAGTCTCAGGTCAGGATAGGATGAGGGAGAGCATGGCCGGGACCTAGTTTGTAGGTACCATTCCCGGCATTTGCCTGGTGTGACTGATGAAAAATCCTACAAAAACCTCAGTTAGGATGGGCTGGAATAGTTCCCAGGGCCTTCCGATTGCCAAGTCAACGCTCTACCAATTGAGCTATGATCTCCCGGTGGTGCGTGTTCTGCTTGTAACATATACTGGTTCAATGGTGCCTCAATGTGGAATTGGCACCGAGTTGCCATAGCTCACTCGCAGAGCGTTGGGGGTAACATTCCGGAAGATCGTGGGTTCGATCACAGCGGCCGACCATCCTGACTGAGGTAATTGAAGTTTTTTTTCTCGGTCATATCAGCCAAATGATGGGATAGCACCTGCAACACAGACCCTGGCCGACACCTTCCTGAATCCTTTCCCGTTCTCTATCCCGGCCTGAGCCTTAGGTGGAATTGAAAAACATTTCCATTTGCTAGTTTTTACCAATTTGAATACATATTAAAAAGAAAATAAACACAAAACACTGATGAATCATCCAGTCTTAATACTCACAAACAATACTACACGCCGTAAGTATTTCCTAAGAAAAACTTCTCTTATACTCATATCTATCTTCTACTATACATTTCATTAAAGTACAGCTTCTAGCAAAGAATAATTTACTCATATTGCAAGAAAACAGTATTTTCCCTTTCACCAAAATATATACAAGATGGTGTTTATGAAGTACAAGGACGAACTTCGAGAGATGATTCCTCGATCAAAACATGAAGAAAGTCCCGCTGACAAATTTTCGAAATGTGCATAGTTTCCGAGCTAGAGGCTACCGAAAGCGTGGGAAAATTGACGTAGAGCTTCATCAGGTACTGTCAAAGTCTTTAAAACCTGCTCTATTTTAAAATGAATATTTCAAAATTTCGCAATGGGTTCTCCACAGGAAGTAGAGGATTTCGGGATATTTCTGAAGTATAGGTAGGTCGAAATGAGCATGAATTAGACTTCCCATTCGAGTAAAGATGGCATATATCATCGCCAGCATCCAATCGGGCAATGATATTCAATCTCTTCGATAAAAAA
This sequence comes from Lepisma saccharinum, assembly GCA_022664845.1. Lineage (NCBI taxonomy): Eukaryota > Metazoa > Arthropoda > Insecta > Zygentoma > Lepismatidae > Lepisma > Lepisma saccharinum. Next base: position 45,817 of record JAGDQP010004521.1, on the reverse strand, counting down.
AAATAAATGAAACAATCGATGAAATTATGTAAGTCTTACTCTTGTTTGGTGTACAAGCATGCATTTTCATAGAAAATCGTTCGGCATGTGGACTCCACTTGAGATATCAATTTTGCAAACGAATTATGGTCTCCTGGTGGAAAACCCTCCCATTCACGCTCATTTCGACCCATCCTTACTTCAGAGAATTTCTGGGAATCCCCTAATTCTATTTCGGAATCCTTTGCGCGCCCGTTACGGAAACTTGTTGTTCGTGGTGTTGGAAATATGTAGCTCTAAAGTTTATTTTCCCCACGCTTACGGCAGTCTGTAGCTCCGAGACTATGGACATTTCGAAAAGTTGCCAAAGGAACTTTTGTCTCGTTTTGTTTTGTAGAATCTCCTCCCGAAGTTTGTGTATAGTTCATAAACAGTCTACATATTACGTGCTAAACAAGATACTGAACACTTCCCCAACATGTGACCTGGACTATGAAAAATGGGATTAATGACAAGTAATCGATAAGAGGGATTTGGGTTACTAATTTAAGAAAAACTGACTAACTGAAAAAAAAAACAGTGATAATATTGTACAGGATGAGACCTGATTTATTTTCTAATCACTTACAAGACTAATAAATACCATTTAGAAGTGACAAGCATCATGGTGAACCGATGGTAGTTTGCCATTGCCTTCCATCGGAGACATCTTAAAGGAGGGACCTACAGTTTAACGTGGGTGACTAACCACGTATGTCCCCGCCGGGAGTCGAACCCGGGAACCCTTGATTACAAGGTAGCGAGCGCTACCACTCATTCACAGGGGACAGAGAATATTAGAGGTCAACGAACGTCCAGTATGCCTTGAAAGACACAACTTGTTCCATCCGAATGAAACAACGGAACAGCTCCATATTTTTTTTTAATTTTATGGCCTTTAGGAATCTAAGGCTCAGACCACCATGGCCAAATGTTTGACACGCTAAAATTAGCTCGAAAATATCAGCGTCATGTGGGAAGTTATAGTACTACACTGCATTGGCAGACATAAATTTGTTACGACGGTGCGCATCAGAACATTAGAAGACAGCTATAAGGGCCGAATGTGTGAAATATCTGACTTTCTGCAACTCTCTATAATAGCTCGTACTTTTATATGGCGTTGCATGTACTTCAAATGTTACTTCCATTATTTTGGATGCGTAGAATGCAGAATATGATATAAAATCAGTCGAAGGACACATACGACCTCCTGCATTGTGTCCTTCCACTCACAACATTCCTTGGTTTTGTATCACGTTCTCCATTCTACACCCTAAAGAGTCTGAAGCATACTCAACACCATATTTATTTATAGATAATCGCCAGATATGATCAATTTCGTTAATTTTACAATGTATAAATTTAACGATAAAAACAATGACTCTGGAAGAGGTTCAGAAGGATTCGACTCTGACCTCACTCAAGGTACCATTGCCTAGTGTGACTGAGAGCAACCAGGTAACAACTGTCAGGATGGTAGACACGGGAATTAAACCCGGAACTTTCCGATTAGAACGCGAGCACTCTATCCCGTCGGTATTCTGTCGTACGCAATTACCCTAAAATAAAACCTTTTCATTCCTGGCTAAAAGACCAATAATGGGGATAGGCTAGCATTCTTGACGAGAATTTCAGCGTTTAGCTCTCTCTATCCGGAGAAGCGGTTTCAAGGAATTATGTATGAACGGGCTAGTATGTAAAAACGGAAACTAACCCTTCCTCTAAAAGCAACTTGCACCCTTGTACAAAGAGCACAAGTACTCCTTCATTGATTATTGCAGTATCTTAAATGGATTACAAACCTAGTATTTCTGTATCCTTGATCATAAGGAGACTAGCGCGGAGAGGGGGAGAAACCAAAAATTAAAATCCTTCTTACTGTTGGTCTAGGAATATGCAGCTATTGCAGAAGTCTTGATAAGTACATAGAAACAATAACAAACTAATTTTCTTCTCCATTTGGATTAACAGAGGTAAAGCTCGAAAATGAGTTTTTTTTTTTTGCTCATCATTTCGACAACGTTCTGTATGATACACACATATAATCACATCTTTAATAACTAGGGGCTATGCAAGACCACTTAAAGATCCACGCAACATAAACAATTAAACATCTGTTGATGTATTAAAAGCTTGAAACTCACCTCCTCGTTAATAATTGTAGCATTGCTAAGTGACCTCAATGCCGAGGTAATTTTTCTTCCCAAATCTGCTAAAACCATCTTGAAAGTTAATTACTATCTTACATATACGATAAAAGGTGAGACCCCAGCAACTTCCACAAAACACTGGACAACACACAACTTCCAGCCTTCCACACTTCTTCCTTGTCGTCGTCAATGTTGACAACCGTATATATTCGAAAAAAGCTAAGATACAGCAACTTAATTCCTTTTTTCACGAAGCGCAATCATAGTTTCTAAGGACAGAAGAAAACAAAATAACACAATTACTATTTCTACGTAATATGAGTAATAATGTTTGTCTATGAACAAGCATTTAAGGCGATTAGAGTCAGAAATAAAAAGGTAGCATTGGCACCACTGACTGCCCTAGTGACAAATCGTAATATCCTGTGCCAGTGTGTCGCTGCCAATCGATAATCGACTATACACTTCCTAATCGAAGTCAACTTCGTCATTCTATGGGAACCTTAACCGCAAAACAAATTATTTTCGGGGTAAGTCGATTCATTTAAATTCAATTCAAATATTCTTTTTTACCGTGGGTGAGATTCAGCTGAAGCTGTTCTACGGTTCTACCACCTAATCGGAGGCGTCTGGTGAATGAAGCCAAGGCCCACCCAGGGCTGTAATGCTGTATTATAAGGTAATGTAAGCAGGGCTGGAATGGTAAGATTTTTGGGGGGTACACGCGGCTCAATAAAAATCCGGATTTGGGAACACGTTCCTTTATATTTATGCACTGAGGTGGGTACACGCTGTGATTTATACTATTAGGTGGGTACACGGCGTGTACCCGCGTATACCCTCCATTCCACCCCTGAATGTAAGTAAGTTCAGTTACTATGGACCTCGGCCCGTCACGATGATATGAATGCAATGAGTTTAAAATCCACAAACATCCACACCCTAGGTGGGATTCGAACCCGCAATCGTGGTCGGCTTCCTATTTTTCGATTTACCACTGATATCGACCATGTTGTTAGAAACAAGTTTTCGCAAACGAAAGTTTCATTCAGTGCTTCGTTTCTGATTTATTGAGAATTATTAATTTTCTTCTTATTGTTATTGGCCGACTTTGGGCTCCAAGTTAGAAACGCTGTATCTCCAAAACGAAGCTGAATTTTACCCATGTTCATAGGGACTTTTTTACTTGTTTTGATGCCAGCAATCACCTCTTAAATTTTAGCCATGTACTTTAGGGACACCCTGTCCCCATTTCGTCATTCATAGCATGTTTGGTGGGTCACATAAAAAAATCTTATGAGGCCAGTCCTCAACGCTCGGCCTTACCTAACCAATTTATAAAAAAATGGTTGTGTAGTTCATCGAAAAAAAAAATAATAATATTTCAGAGTGTACTGGTAAGTCTACATTAGGTCTTGTGTGTGCGCGAGGATTATCTAAAGACGGTGACAATCTTCAATTTTCACTCCACTTATTCCGGGTACGTTTATAAATTGTCACGGTCTTTAGATAATCCTCGCGCGCAGAAACATGTTGATCAACAAGCCCTAATGTAGACTTACCATACGTTCTAAGCAAACAAGTACAGTTGTATTATTCTTACAAGGGAGCTGGCAACTCTGGTGCGAGCGAAAATCTAGGAAATGGCCGTGTAAATGGTAAACAAAGCAATAGTGCAAATATGCATGTGCTGTGGTAAATAATATAAAAATAGAGCCAACAGAACACGGTCAAAACAGTTCGAAGACCTTCGTATTGGTAAGTAAGGTTAACTTTTAGTAGTAGTAATGTGTAAGTTTGTATGTGCATTTAGTACAAAGGTAGATTATCAGAGTGTTCCATTAACTGTCAATGATTAAAGTTAGGATGCACAATCTAATCGCCTAACATTTACATACAATGTCGGTTTAACACCGCGTATAAGAGATATAACTCATGTTAAATTCATATTTTTACTATGTTTCTGACGGTTTGTGTCTACCTTTTCGGTTCATGCACTTTTATTAAAATAACTCATAGCATGGTTAATTGATGATCTTAGCTTTCGTTTTATTAACTAGCTATGTTATTTGTTGATTAAATGATTAATACAGACTTCTGTTACACTTTTCTTACATTTTCTATCAGAACTATTTCACACACAGTTTGTACATACTTATTTTTTTCAGTTTAGCTACTTTTCCTAATACTACACTTTTGCCACAGAGTACTGGGACACAAAACCCATGTTTAAGTCTCGATAATAGTTGAGTAATTCCACACCAAATCAACAAACTTTGGTGCAGTTTTCAACCCGACTATTTCCGATTTGTAAGTAAGTTTGGGGAGGTTGAACTATTCATGGATGTTAGTAACAGTGACAATTATATTCCTGTATGTCTTCTTATTTCTGTGCGCACTTAGTCATCTTCAGAGTGCTGTAATGCCCCCCACCATTTGGCCTAGGAAGCTGGAATATAGTGTAATCTGCAGGGAATTGAAAAACTTTTTGTATGATGTGCAGCAAGCCGATCTTTGAAAAAAAAAGGGGTGGGTGGGGGTGGGGAGTCTTTGTATAGCAGAGTAGGTCCAGAACTTTAAGCCATGGAAACGTTTACATTTACATAAAAACCTACTTTCTGATGATGTCATGGTCCCTAGGGGTTAGGTTAGGTTAGCTTTGTATAGCAGGGTATGTTCAATAAAGTTGAAAATAGAAATAGCACATCCAATACATATTTCTGCCATTACTTAACACGGGTAATTACTTGAATCGTTGTATTCATCCAACATCATCTACGCTTTCGCTTAGTGCATATAGTCCAAACAAAATAACGTATCGTTCAGTTTTACACAATGTATTTTTATTAAATACCTTCCCCAAATTGCATGAATAACCATTACTCTTTCATTACTTCAACACTTCTCTCCTGTAAATTTACCTAGTTTTGGACCTACTCTGCTATACATAACCCAAAAAAAGCTTTGACCTTGAATAAGTCAAAACATATAATTGAAAAAAAAAAAATGTTAAAGTAGTATATAATATATATTTAGTACCCTGTGAACTATATGAACTAAACAAACTGGGACATCAATGAGATCAAAAGATATAAAATAATATGTACAGTTATGTGACTACTAAAGGCATATTTCCACGTTACCATATCAATGAATTGTGTTTCTTATTTCCTTCCTGCGCTGATAATATTCTCAATCAAGAATACGGCAAGCACCCTGCTGAAAGCAAACAGCGATACTTGTAAGTGCTGAAGGTGACACAATTCAACACTTAAAAATGAAGAAAGCTGTCTCCATATTTATCAACAGAAAACCTAAGCGTATTTACTGCTTTACTGATGGCGCTGCAGTCCAGTATAAGGACCGTAAGAATTTTGTTAACATTTGTTACCTTTATACTGATTTTAATGTTCCAGCAGAATGGCACTTCTCTCTAATATCACACAGCAAAGGACCATGTGATGGTGTCGCTGGTACTATCAGGATACTCGCAGCCTGTGCTAGTTTCCAGGCTTCATATAACTCTCAGATCATGACATGAAGACAGTTTTTGAATGGTGTGCACAAAACGTTACACTGTATCACTTTCATCATACCGTTACACTGTTTCCCTTTCCTCGAATATAATGAAGAGACTGTCTTCAACAGCGGTTTTTAAACAATGTCGATTGATTTAAATCGAAGAAATTTAAGTGAATAACAGCAGATGTGTAAGTTGTATGAGAGATCTAGTAGAATTTCCTGAATCTTGTTTGCTGATCGAAGATGCAATCACTGTAATTCTCGAAACAAAACTGTATACTACGTTGCGGACAGATATTTGTATACTCCATTATTCTTCGAAAGAATGACTCATATAAAAGATTCCATTCGCCCAGCTTTCAAAACCATAGCAAACGTGGCTTTCTAGTATTTCGATGAACCGTTGTATTTATTAACTTTGTTTCTCGATTTTGTATATTAGCAGAGCTTTCAAATTTATCGTTTGGTACTTTTGCTTATTACCTTACACAACATATTGTACATCCTATATGAGTTAATTATCGTACTGTTGGTAACGTTCTTCTTGAGTGTGTTATAGATTTTCTCCTCCTTGGCATAGGTATGAATAAACGCTTGGTTCTCTTGTATAACTAAATGCATGGAACTAGAATATCAATTACTTCTTAATTTTTTTCCTGTAAGTTTTCGTAAAACAGTAATTTCGTAACAGTAACTTTGGTGTAGTTTTCAACCAGACAATCTCCGATTTGTATGAAATGCAGGGAGTTTAAACTACTCATGGACCTTACTCACCATGACTATTTTTAGACCCATATGTCTTTTCACTGTGTAATTATTCAAGGTCAAAGTTCACAGAAATTCATTTTTAAAGTGCTGTAACGCCGCCCCTTTTTGGCCTAGGAAGCTGAAGTAAAGTGCACCAAGTTTTCGTATGATATGCAACAAGCCGATCTTTGGAGAAAATCGTAAAAATACAAAAATGTACTTTGACTTTTAATAACTCGAAACATGTAATCGAGAGCAATCGTGCAAAGAAATATATTTGGTTCCCTATGCTGTGCTGTAAAACATATATATAAGATGGTAAAAAGGTAGAAAATAGGATACTTTTATATATAAACCTGAGACCGCCCCGCTGGTCTAGTGGTTACTGTCGCTGACTGCTGCTGATCGTGGGGTCCCGGGTTCGATTCCCGGCTCTGCCAAGGGTTTTTTTTTCCAAAGCTAGAGAGAGATACAGTTGGGGAGCTACTGTGAATAAAAAACAGTGGCGATCACTGTGAGAGCTTAGGTTCTCCTCTCCCAACCTTTCTGGTCAGAGTGGGAGTAGTAGACCAATCACCTCCCTGCAAGGAGACGCCTCATCCAGTAGTGGATCGAATATGGCTGTGATTTATTTATATAAAACAGACATCAATAGGATCAAAGTATATAAAATATTATTTACAGCTATATATTGTCCATGAGTAGTTAGAACTCCCCAAATTTCGTACAACTAGAAAGTCGGGTTGGGGACTGTGTTTTTTATTATGAAATGACTCAAAAGAACATTTGATGCAAATGTTTATTAAAGCAAATTAGAGGGAAAGATTTCAGATAGGGGGAACTAAGAGAAACTTCAGTGAGGATGGGCAGCCAATCAACGCCTACCTAATGAATGACTTTAAAGAAAAATAACACGTTTTGTTTTAAAATATTAATGACAGTTCACTCAGAAAGAATAACGTACTGTCTTCTTTTACTTGGCAAAAAATACGTAAGCATTATTAATTAATTTCTAAAGTTTACATGTAAAATATTTCATTACTTACAAATGTTTGGTTAGTTACGATTTATTGTCAAAACTAAGTTCTGTTAGTGTGTAAAATACGAACCTTCTATGACCACTAGCGTACTTGCGACTATCAATAATAGCCTGGACCTTTTTCTATTCTAAGACAGTACCAGTCAACGTCCTTAACACGGTTGTATATTTTTCTTACAGTAAAGACAAGCTGTACTGAAGCATAGAAAGGCATTCAGGATGGCTGAAGAGGAAGAATTCGATTATATGTCAGATGCGTTCCTAGCTCAGTGGTATGTATTCAGTATTTCTTGTTAATCTGTTATTTTTTTTTGTATGTGTTTGTGTGTGAGTGAGAGAGAGACAGGCAGTCTTGAACATAGATTCTGGTTAGTATCTTGCTTCTTAAGAAAGAGAAGGCTAGCACAGAGCAGTTATATGCAATTAATCCTGCCCATGAACATATTTGTTTTCGTTTCCTAGAATTTCTTTATTTTTCCTTTCATTATTTATGCCTTCCATTATGCTGTCACATCTGGAAAATACCTTGCATCCTTGATTAGTTACATTGGAATAAGCTCTTAACTACACGTTCTTCAAAGTACGGCGTAGCTCGAGGGTGTAAAAGTATCACACAGGATATTTGTTGCGCAAGCGTGCAGTTCAATGAGATTTGCATATACCTTGTATCAATATCCCCCCCCCCCCAATATTGTTGATAACAACTATACTACACATTTTTCGACTTGTCATTGTCCAATTCTAAGGACACATTTGGGTTTCCTACTGTTGTCCTTTGTATGTATTTTTTCTACTTTCTTTTACCTGTCTGGTATTGCAGAATATGTCCTTCGAAACGGAGGACGAATCGTCGAAAATAGCGTTGTGTTGTCAAGCATATTAAAGGTTTATTGACTTGTAACTTATGTATACTCAGATTCATACAGTTCGGCCAGTGATTCGCTGGATTAACCGGTTTACAACTAACATTTATGTGGGAACTAAGCATCATGTTGGGTTAGGTGCAGATGTTTCATTCTCCATTCATCTCACCACATCAAGTCTTCTCCTTTATACATTATTTTCAGCAACTCTGTCCGTTCGATGTGACTACATCATAAAATTAGGCTGTTTCTTCTAACAGCATGTGCGATTGATGTCCATTAGTCGTATTCCCAACACAAGAATTTTTTAAGTCGTAGTGTAACTACGCTTCTGTTTAATAATCTTCGTTTCATTTCTTTCCAGTTTGGCTCATACTCTTCTTTTCTTGCTGAAGCACAGTCGCATTCCCTGCAACTGCTTACAGAAGGCCTCCATTCAACAAAAGCGAAGTACTGATCATCTAATTCACTAAATTTGTACGTATATCTCACTCAACTATACTTGACCAGTAACACCCCAGGTAGCTCAAAAGTAGCATTTTAGAGAAATGACACTGGTCTTCTGTGTCAGGAAAGATTATATATTATTTTAAGAGATTATAATATTTATGTATTATATACCTACTAATACACTTCTGCCTATCCACACTGTAATAGATCGATGCCTCTATAATTTCCGAAAAATCTCCATAAGTCAGTCATACAACACACTGTAATCTCCAATTGTCTATTACATAATTTCAGATGTCTTCTAAAATTCTCACATAGTTATTCATTTGTCTTGTCTGGGCAGCTATATATCAAGCTTTCGTTGCCAAAACGAACACAAGCTCTTGCTTGTTTTCTCATTCACAGCTAGGGGAATTTTGCAGTTGGAGAAGTTTTATTTTAATAACTGCTCTTTTCGCTTCATATTTTTACCTTGTATTTTTCCTTACAATCTTTTCCTTTCTCTGCTATAGACGTAAAATCCATAGGCCACGGAACAATATTAAGGAAGCAATAAAGAAATAACAATCAGTTGCATCACTGGACAAAGAAACCTCTTTCTCTGCGTCCAAACATACGAACAGTTCAAACCAGAAGTTCTGTTTCTTTCTTTCCGTGTATGTATGTATGTTCGTTTTTGTAGTGCTTCCTCGAGTATTCAGCTCCATGCTAACTTTTGCTAAACTACTTTAAAGCTTGGTTGAGAACTGAATGCGTTTTTGGTCCATTTTAGCTGATTAACTCGTTAGTCAGAAGCAGGATTAGCTGATCGTGTTGTATCTGTGATAAGTGACAAATATGCATAACAGTGGAAACTTTACACAGAGACTCCATTCACTGTCTCTGTGTAGCCATCCGCAAACAGTACTCAAGTGCATCACTCTGTCCTGGTGCATATCTTTTGGAGTGGTTGTTCCAAACTGTGGTACAAACGTCAGTTTTGTGTAGTCAACAATAAATGTCAATTTGTATCTATAGAGATCCTCCCCTCGTCTTTTTTTTTTTTTTTTCGCACGATTTAGCGTTTTTCAACAAATAACCGTCGTATCTTACTGCGAGATCGACGTATAACTAAAAAATATGTTACATGCACGGGAGACTATTATTTACTTACCCTGCACGTCAACAGTTTCGGAAGAACGACAGGTTCCGCCGTCAGAGACTTTAACAGCAAAGTTTAGCCATTAATATAACAAGAAAAGGAAAAGAGCTCTTTTAGATATCTAATAAACCGTGTAAATCTGAGATAATGCAAAGGTCGCCAGATTTGTAGTTTAAATGGTGAAATAGTGTTCCTGTAAAAGGTTACTAAAATGTTAGGGATATCAGTTGAAAAATAAATAATTGAAAAGGAAACCGTTACAGTTATGGAAACATTTATATGTGCTAAAACAGTGTTTGACTTATAAAAGGTATTGTAATAGTTTTTGTGTACTAAATACGTTAAAGTTAAGTGTATAATGTAGAAAATAATTTCAGAATACTGATGCAGAACCTAATCCGTTTTAGTTTGACTGATTTCGGGTGTGTCTGATGCTGAGTTGAAATGAGACTATGCATACCAGAAAAAATCCTTAAATAGGAAGGAGCCTACATTAATAATTTATTTTGCTGGGAGGGGTGTTGTTAGATTTGTATGTCAGGATAATGTGTGACAGGAAATATGAAAGAAAACTTGTGTGGCGTATGATTTGTGAACCCGAGGTAATAACTGTTCCGGAAAGGACAATGTGTGAAATAGTTTTTCAAATAAATAATTTTGTAGTATAGTGTTACTGGATGGTACAGAACCGGTGTGCACTAGTAATTGGTAAGTGAGAACCAGAGGGATATACGAGGAGGACGAAAAGTTGGGCGATGGTGTAAGTATTACATAACTGTGTGAATGTGAATATTCAGAGTTGCCTTAAAAGAAAATGAATGCGGCAATTCTGAAGACAAAGTAATAATGTCCCGAAAATAAATTAGTAAAAGGAGCTATTAGCTCTAAAATTGATATGTATGTTAAAAAATAAGTAAGTGAAAGCACAGAATAAATGAAAGATAATCAAGATTTGTGCAAATTCCCGCAGTCAGTGCTAAGATTTGTTTTCTCGGTTATGATTTAACAAGCTTCCGTAACTACGCTATGTATTTAGTTGAAAGGACTACTTTTTTGTGGGGGGGGGGATTCTTGGCTTTTTTTTTTTTTTTTTCTTCAAAATTTCGATATAAATGGGTAAATAATAGTTTGCTACTAATAGTTTCATCTCCAGTTTTTCCACTAAAGTACATTTAATTACTAGTCTATGGAGAAATAAAGCGAAAAGCTTTCGAGTCAAAGAAATCTTGAAATTAACTGCTAGTACATTATTGATTGCTGAAACACATTTTAGAGAATGTAGTAATTTACACAAAATATGACCATTTCCTGTAACAGTGTTTCAATGCCCATATATCAATATTTATTTTTATGCTTACTAGATAATTTGGACAATCAACACCTGTAGCAGTTGGCATGAAATCGCATGATTTGCCTATTAAGGAAACCAGTGAAATCTCCAGGTAAGACTGACAATCCTCTGTATCCCTGGATCTCCTAATTGGAGGCAATAACGTACCACTGAGCACTCATTTTCTGTGCTTTCTGGCTTTTCAGGCCTATGTCCGTCTCTATTTTAAAGAAATGAATAGAGGAACGGCCCAGACCCCCCCCCCCCCAATTTAAAGTATCATTCGTCTCTTGGGACTGACGAAAAGCCTGACAGATCTTAGTCGGGATGTCTCGGGATTTGATCCGAGGAGTTCCCAATAACGAAATCAGCAGGACACCACGGCAATGATAATTTCAACATTGATAGTAAGATACGTGCAGTACCATGTATAAGTAGAAGTATATTGAATGTCGAATCGGGTCTGCAGTAGCATCATATACAACAGATTCCCAAAAATATTTACTTTAGTCGGAAATGAATTGTTACTTATGGTAGCATTTGAAGAAAGAGAATTTGCCTCTTGTAAACTTCGTATGAACGACGAACTGATCAGCTTGCAACTGAAGTGTGGTTGCTAGAGAGGATAGTGCAATTGCGCAACTAGGGTGAATGTATTTAATTTAAATTGGGAAAATCTCGAATTCTTCTTGCGTATGACATGAATACTGTGTTACCAAGCTTATTTATTCGTAAAATCTGGAAGTGGAATTCAGAAATCTTGTAAAAATAAAAAAGCGAAATTTTCCAAAATTTCAATATTTTTTTACCTAAAAAAATTTGTCTTTTATGGGAAGGAGTGTAGGAATCAATTCTTTTTTTTTGTATCTCTAACTATGTATATAATTTTTAACTTTATATAAAATGCACCCAGCTTCTATCTTATAACTTTCGCTATGTAAATGTTCGCTCAGATCGTTCAATTAAGGACACTTGTTATAACCAGCAATCCAAACTTAACACTGACCGTGAGTATTTGCGCAAAGCCTGATTTCCTTTCATTGATTCTCTGCTCCTTTCTTCACATACATATCAATTACCGATTAGGTAAAGCATTTGGTAGAATGCTTGCCTTGTAATCGGAAAGACCCAGGTACGATTCCCTGTTCCGTTCATCCTGAGATTTTACCTGGTTTCCCTCGGTCTCACCAGGCAAATGCTGAAGTGATATCTTGAATAAGGTCAGGCCCAATTTCTTTCAAAAATCCTTCCCCTTGAAAAATATTTAGTGTAAAATGGCCGTGTTAGGCTCTATCTGGAGATTGTTAAATAAATAAATTATAAGGTTAATAGTTCTTTATCTGTCCAATTTACTTTTTTTTTTCCGTATTTCATAATTAAACTTGGTGCTTCTGACGAAGGAGCCTGTTGAGGTGAAGTGGTGATAATGTCCTTTTTCAGTTGGAGGCTTTTCTTAGCGTCAAGTAAGAAGTTTTAAGTGAAAGCATTTTTTTAATACTGAATTTTTAATTGTCTCATTTAGTGTTCAAGATGACATAAGACCTGGGCTAATCCACAATCGAACGCAACAAAGAAATCATGAAATTCAAAAGAAGAGAGACGTTATGAATGAAGTCAATAAGCAGAAGTTTAAGCCACAGAAAGTTGTAGAAGCGGAGCGTCGAGAGGAAGGTTTGAAAGAATCCATCAGTGGCAGCAACAAAGGCTTTGCTCTGTTGCAGAAAATGGGATATAAACCTGGCATGGCTATTGGGAAGTCAGGTGGGACTTTATTGTATGTTATTTATGTATCTCCCAATCTTTCCTTGTTTTAACCTTTCCGTGTTAGGATGTACATTTTGTTTGATTGAGTTTTACGTTTTATCTTAAATTAGAATAACTTGCTTTTCAATTAATGAAATTTAATTTGTAATGGTGTTGCTAGTGAACAGTAATTATACTGAAGAATTAAAATTGAATAGCTTTTATTCAAGCGCGCGAGCTTTAGTGGATGCTTGCTGTACCACTTATCTCTTTTTATCGAAATATATTTTACAATTTCATGTGTGATATCGACGAATTTATACGTGAAACATATTAAGTTTATCTGTTTCTGTGTCTAAAATTTTTCCGATGGTTGTGTTGAGCGAGTTCTCAAAACAAAATTGTAGGTGACATTGCTATTTTGTAACATCCTGCTCCCTGGGGACTCATTGAATATTCGCTTGATCATTTTATGTATATAATACACTTTGCTATGCCATGATCAGAGAAAAACCTTAAATTATTTAGTGTTAACGAGGTTGTCTATTTTAAGAAAAATAATTATAACAGAGCAAATTAAATGTAAGTTTACGTGGCGAGGACCAAATTCTAAGCTTACCTTCAACTTGATACATTCCCTCGCTGCCATCGAATCGTCTAAGAAAATGGCGATTGCAAGCACATTTCACCAACATTGGCTTCATCAGGTAGAAAAGGGTAGGGTAAAATATTGTAGAAATAAATTAAGCCGTCCGCAAAGATGGCCTTTGTCAGTGCTCCATGCAGGCGAAATTAAAAATGGGGAACCGGAGCGGAAACAAGGTAGATGCAATGTTGCCGCGGTGTGTTGCGAAATGGAATGTTGTTGCCAGATACTAAAAGAGAAGAACTTAATTGCACAACTGTATATTTGATTAAACATGGGAAGTTATGTGTATAAATGTTTATTAAAATGTGGAAGAAGAAAAAGTGTTGAAATAAATGAATAAACATTTATAATGCTTATAAACACACAACTTCCCATATATAACCAATTTTGTGTTGTGCAACCAAGTTCTTCTGTTTTAGTATCTGGCAACAACATTCCATTTCGCAATACACTGACAACATTGATTGCATCTACATTGTTTCCACTTCGGACCCCCATTTTTTATTTCACCTGTAAGGAACACTGACAAAGGTCACCTTTGCGAACGCCTTTATTTATAGGTATTGGACAAAATAATGGAAACACTTGTGGAAATCGGAACATTTTGTATTAATGATGTTGGTCCACCTTTAGCAGAGAATACAACTTGAATTTTGGACGGAATAGACGGATACAAGTTGTGAATGGTGGTGAGTAGAATTTGAAGCCATTCTTCATGCAGCACAGCCTCCATCTCAGATAGGACGTGGAAATCGACGCCGAAACCTGATTTCCAAAACAATCCACAAAGACTTGATGATAATCAGATCTGGAGACTGCCAGGGTCAGGAAAGATGTTGAACCTCATCAGCATGCTCGTGAAACCACTCGTGAACAGGGCCAGCCGTGTGAATGGGGGCATTCTCGTCTGGAAATAAAGTTTGCTCCATTGGTTACCCAATAATTTTGTATACACTGCTGCTGTAACCGAACCGAACCGTGTAATGGGACAAGGGGGGTCTTCCGAATACCTGATATAGCGTCCCAGCCCATAATAGAGCCGCCACCATGTTTGACAGTCCGGCGGAAACTGTCCACATCGTTTGCTCCAGAGGGTGTTCGCCAAACAAACATGCATCTAGTGGTGGGGAAGAGGGTAAAGGGTGACTTGTCCGACAACACGACACGTTGCCAGTCCTCCAGCGTGCAGTGTTTGTGGGTATTGCATCATGCACGTCGCCTTGGAGCATTCTTGTCTATTAGGGGCTTGGTAATAGCAACACGCCCATCAATTACCATTTTAGGCAGTTCCTTCCTCACTGTTTTGGATGACACCGGCGTGTTTAGGTGCAGATTAAGTTCTGTAGTCACTTTCTCGGCCGTTGTTCTCTTCCGCGATGTCACAATCCGCTTCAAGTCCCTATCCTGCAGCTTCGTCTTTCGACCACTGTTGTGCTTCACCGAGCCTGTTTTACCGTGCACTGTGTATGCGGCCATGACTTTCGAGACCGTGCATTGTGTTACACCGCATAACGTCGCTGGTTTGCTCACAGATGCTCCAGCTAGACGAGCACCCACAATTAGACCTCTTTGAAACTCCATCAAGTCGGCCATACTGGTCACTCACCACACCCGCACAGTCCATCCTACCTGCAACAACAGCAACAAAAAATACGGTTAATTTACGCAGTGCTCAGTAAAACTTTTGGTAAACTTCATTTTTATATGGTACAGTCTAGTAACTTTGGACTTCGGCCCGTCACGATTCGCCCTTTAGCTGTTAAAATCCATACTCATTCCGGGACGCAGTGCTCAGTGTTACCAAGTTCAGGTACAATATGTCCCACGTTTGACAAATGTTTCCATTATTTTGTCCAATACCTGTATTCCTACAGTATTTTACCCAACATTTTTCCACCTGATGGAGCCAATGTATTGGTTGGCGAAATTTGTGTTTGCAGTCACCATTTTGTTAGACGATTCGATGGCAGCGATGAAAATGTAGCAAGTTGAAGGTAAGCTCAGAACAAATTATCAGATTAAGGAAAAGCATTGTTTAGAAATTTCTCCTATATGGAAAGTGACCTCCCATAAATATTTAGGAATTATTATTAGTTCCAAATTAAATTTCTGTGTGCACATCTCCTCTAATGAGCATATTTGAGAACATACTACAAAAATACCGAAATCAGTGATATATAACCCAATATAATTTTCACTATTTAAGAGTGTGCTAAACTTTTTCCTTACCATCCTTAAATACTGGGCTCCTTGGTACTTTCAGAAACAGAACACTAGAGACTTCCTTTCATAATTACTGTAAGCATTCACCACAGATGTGCTGATTAGAAGTTTCTGCATAAAATAGTTCGTGGTCACTACAGATCTGAAGATATACTTTTTTAATTTAAGCTTTGGAATTCCAAATAGAAATACAAACACACACATTTGTGTAATGCCACGTCATGTCTATCCTTTGTCAAGTGTTGTCTTTATAGAAGGTTAATCAGTTAATACAGTAATGTAGCTCACAGAGCTAGATTGAAATTATGCTTGAAAATGTTTAATATGTTTTATCGTATATGTCTTATATTTCTGCGGCCCTTTGTAAAATACTCCTGCCCTTGTTTATTTATCATTCTTGTGACAATATTTGTTATTTTCTAATTTTACATTCGTTATTTATAAAACTAATATATTATTTTTTGTTAATAAGTTCTATGCTGATTATGAACTTCTAATCCATAAATAAATAAATAATATTTAGTCTGAGAACCAGGCTTCTGAAGATAAACGCAGAAATAACAGTGTAATCTTATTGAAAATAAGGTAAAATTACCTTTGTATTTTACTTTTCAACTAGGGTCGATGTAAATTTCCTTATTTAGGCTCCTCCTGGGAAACATGATCAGAGGATTACTTAACTGTAACGATAAGAAAGGAAGCAAGCTTCATTTACAAGGAAACGCTTCACAGTTTGCACACCAGTGTCGTCTAATTTATGGTGCCCTCCTGTTGTTTGTAAACATTGTGGATTTACTCTGAGGTTGCCACTTCAAAAAACATGGTGATATAAATAAATTCCTTTGCACAAAAATTTTGTGTGGAAAATGCACAAAAACTAGGTGATGGTCTAAAAAGGAATCGAACTCCGGTCTCTTGAATGATCTGTTACAAGGTACCAGCTGACACGTGCAAATTCTGTATATATGATGTATTCCCCGGACTTGAGCTTAACCAACCTAAAACTGTTTTCTGCACATTTTTCCTGTTAATCTGTTACTTATTGGCCTTCCATAATCGTACTCTTTCCGTAAGATTTGTGACTTAGTGGCTTGCTGTGCATTATTGGTTTAAGTCGTCAAATAGGCCTGAATTCACATAACGTTATATTTTCCTTCCGTAAAAATGGCTCTTGTATTGCGTTAGATTTTCGCCCATGATTTTAGGTAGAATAATTACTGGTTGACGTTTCTTGTCCTGAAAGACCATGGCATTTTATTGAGGAAGTAGTGAAAATGATGGGTATTTCTATCTGTTAGTGTTTTTCTTTAGCAGAAGTTTCGTTTTATTTAGTTTGACTACTCGCCAATTTTTGGTGGCATCCATTTTCAAACCTAATTTTTTCGTGTAAAAGATTTCATTATGCAGGTAATTGAGTTAATTGTCATTGTAAATGTTCCTATGGCGTATCCTGGACGATGTTCCGCAGCGAAAGCTAGAAATCATAGAGATTTATTTCTGTAAAGCAAGCTGAAAAAAGATTATTATTAATATTTTATTATGCTGCCTCGTATTATGGTAAAAATAGTAGTCTGCGTGGGGAGAAGTAAACTTTGTTCTTGGTTATTACTTATGTAGTATTGAAGTATGAACTGTCCAGAGAGCTAAGATAAGTCAGCGTTGTTCTAGTCTAGACAAGTATTTGTAAATGTTTGTGTGCGCTTGCTTGTACATGAATTTGTGTCAGCCTTTGGATTATATGAGTTTAAGCTACTTTGAAGAGTAAAGGTTCTATTTGTTCGTCATTCACTTTTCATGGTTAGAGAACTGATTATAATGTGATTGAAAAATACAGTCTACTTTCTCAGGAAGTGGTCGGATGGAACCTATTCCAATCGAAGTAAAGGCTGATCGTCAGGGGCTAGGGAGACAGGCTGCTTTGAGAGAAATCCATGAGAGGAAGAAGGCAATTAGAGTTCAGTACCAAAAGAGACGAGAAGAATTAACAGAAGATTTCCGTGCGAGAATGGCAAGAAAAGCTTCGGAAAGACAAGTTGATGTTGACCTGAAAAAGAGTCAGAGGATGTGCGCAATGTTTGACAAAGACAAGGTAAGTTCATTGTTTGTAAATACCAGCGGTCGTTCTTGAGGTGTAGTTGGTGAAGTAGCATGTCACTTGTTATATACGCCAGTCAACAAGGAACGTTGGAGTGGCCAATAAGGAAAAAAATAGTGAAAAGCTGGAACAAATTTATTTCCTTCATAAAGGCGTGCTTAACAACGTGTTAGTTTTGCACCCCTCCACCACCCCTGCTTTAGCCGCCATCGTGGAAAAATGGCTTCTTTTTTTTTTTTATTTATTTAAAGAAGCATTTTAGAGCAAAAGGTTCTATTACAAAAATTAATCTACATTCTATTTTCCTTCTGCGCTGCACCGTTTAGGCGCTCAAAGTTCTTGGAATTTTGGAATTTTTCCCAGCACTGTTTTGTAACAGCAAAATTCAATGTTTATTTTCTTGTCATCCAACTTAGGGACCTTATTTACTTTTAAAATACCAATTCTAAACGTCTTGAGGAAGTAGGGATGAAAAGATATTGTATATTTAGTAATAATTAAATAATAACCTTGGGAAAATTCATGAATTGAATTCAATTTATTTTAAGCTTAGGCGCAGGCTGGGATGGGTGAAGGAAAGGATGTTGGAAGGTAGACAGTCGGGGTCTGTTTTACGGTATTCAACTTTGGGGCGGGCGGGATTTCTGAATGTAGTGGGTTTGGATTGTGGTTACAATCTCAAATGCATGAGAGATTATCTCCCATGTTTGAATTCAGGGTGGGAAAAAGTACGAATAGTAGCAAAATTTCGAGTATTTTTTAATTGTTATCGAACGAATGTTGGGTTGGTGACTACAAAAATGTTATAGATGCCACCTAAACAAAAATTTACTGAATTTATTCTCACCTAAGCTCAGGTAAGATTCGGGAAGCAGCTTTCATCATTAAAAGAGGAGATAAATTATTAAACAAGAAATCAGGAACCTTAAGGGAACAATGTGGAAAGTTGTAAGAAGGAAACGGGATAATTAGAAATCAGTAACTGGCAACACTGTTAAAACCACTGTATTGTTAATAAATGTAGATATATATGTTAAGTCATTGTAGATAGAGTAAATCACAGCTGAGGAAGCTCCAGCGAGTGGGACGAAGTATTCTGGAAAATAAATATTTTTCTGTTAACGGCGTATTTTATTAAAAGTATTCAGGAAGTGAATGTTAATAGTTTCAGAGACACTTTGACCCCTCAGGATAATGAGGTAACATTTTAACCACCTTCTTACCGAGATGTAGAAAGAAAGTATACCAATTTTCATGAAAATCGGAGATAGTGGGTGTCAAAATGAAATTTTGCTGGGTGAATTGATGTGGAATTTATTAAAAATACAAATGCATCAGTTGAAAACCTGGCGAGACGCTGTTAACCAGGACATGACATATTTGGGGCTCATCCTGAAATATTCTCCGCTTCGTAGAAATCAAGTAGTAGTATTATGTGTAACCCAGTTATGCATGGAAACCTAGAATAACGCTTAATAAACAGGGATATAGTGTGTTTTAGGGCCAATGCTTAATTTGGATTCTAGTGCCGGAGTTCAATTTAGTTTATTTTGTTTAGTTTCTACTCAGCGTTGCTTTGTTTAGCTATACTTAATTAGTTACACTATGTGCCAATGATTGTTTCATATGCAAATATAAAGAGAAAAGCAGAGACGAAGAACATGGAGAATTGGTTAAACCAATCTGCTGGTTTGTAACTAAAGAAATAATAGATCTTCTTATAACCGGGCGCATTAGCAAGGGTTTTATATAAATATATAAAATTTACCCGATTTATGCCTAGTGTGAACGTAGATTATTCCAAATATACTTTTAACATCCCCCTACAATTGGGTTCTATTTATTTGAGCAATGGTTTTTCACCGAACCGGGATACTATCTTAAAGAAAGGTCCTGTCCGGTACTTTCCTCATCCTCTACCTAGCCCATCCCGGCCTAAGTCAGAGATGCCAAAAGGCCTTAAATAAAATTCAAATTTAATTTTTCACCGAAACGTTCATACATATGATATTGGGGAACAATGGGATTTCATTTAGTTGCTATAGACGGAATTTGATAGAGTTATTGTTTGCATAAAGTCTTACAGCATCTCTGTTTTTTTTTTTAAAAAAAATGAAGGCATTGATTTGTGTTGAGAATTTAACAGTAGTATTAGTGAAAAATTTCGATAAAAAGCAATGATTTTATATATTGTTCCCCCTTTTTCAGTTCTGTCGAATTACTATTCACGCAATTAAAGTGGCACTTGCTCATCATTTTCCCAGTACCTACTGAAATAATGAAGAAGAGGTTTATCTTTTTTTTTTTTTTTTGTAAATTGATGAGTTAATTTGATGATCGGTACTCAGAGCAATAAGGAAGTGTTTGGCAGTTTTTTTTACTAGTAATGCAAAGAAAAGAGGGAGAGAGAAGTCAAAAAGAAAGGCGAGATCAGAGCCAAAGTTGCCTATAGGCCATAAATGAATTCAGTTCGGTTTACGAAAAGACGAGGCATCAGTGTCTTACAAGTAATTGGAAAGACTGCTAAATGTTCGTAGTCGCTTCTTTTTAATAGATTATAAAATTCACTAGGTTTGTGAAATCGTCGTTTGACAGGGGGAAAAAAATATAGTGTTACTACATTGTATTTTATTGCTTGTATCCTGTAATTGTTTATCATTCTTTCACAGGGTATTGAAACGCCAGACGAGTGGTGGTTTTGGCCAGAGAACGAACTTCCACAGGAAGATGAAGAGGATGAGGAGGACGAGAAAGAAGAGAAACAGGCTGCAACGGGAAGTGGTAACGAAGAACATAATGCAGGAATAGAAACCTCACAAAGAGAATATACCGAGGAACAAGAGGAGGAGGAGGAGGATGAGGATGAAATTCAATATGAGGTACTTTACTTAGGAACGGTCGTTTACAATTTTCTTGTGCCTAGAAGCGCACTAGAAAATAAGGGACTTGGTAACAGTTATTCATTTGTGTGTGTGTGTCAGGTAACGTGACGACTGAGCAAAGTAACAGTGCTGCAAGGATATGTGACGGGGACTTCTTTTTAAGTTAGGATGGCCGTTTTTGAAAGAAAAAAAAAGTTTTCAGAAAACTTTTTATAGAATTTTCGTTACTTTATTGTTAACATATAACTACTATTATAACTGAAACATAGGCAAGCCAGAAGGTTATTGTATGGATAATAAGAATGGGAACACTTACACGTGATAGTTCACGTCGTAGTTTTTGTAGAAGTTGTTTAAATACAGCCCATTCTACGCCAATCTATTCTTGAGCAAGCTCGAACATATTTTCTGCTAACCCAGTTTTTGACTCCACTACTTTGGATCTGTTATTTAGATGACATCTTTACCCCATGAACGCATGGCGAGGCGCCTAATCAGAACCCACCGGCTCTCATTACCCATTTTCACCGTAAACTAACCAAGATCAAACAAATCCTACAGTCTCACTTCCTCATTCTCCAGCCCGTCCCAGATACAAGATCTATATTTTTCACTAAATCTAGGTTAGTTTTTCAGCATCCCTCTAATTTTAGGAACATCTCGGTCCGTATGAATTCTTTCCCCTTGCTACTCCCACCGGAACCCACAGATACAAGAGATCCAGATGCAGGACCTGCTCCATCTTCATCACTTCCCTCCCGCTCACTGTTGTGAACTCCTGAGGCGCTTTTAGTGTTCAAAATAGTTAAATTAAAACTTTTATTTAAAATCATTGAAAAAAATACGAAATTTATAATTTTTATATAATTTATGTAAAATTGCGTTTGGAAGTGAGAATAAAATAAGTCGCCATGTTTTGCAGGGATGAGCAAAAGAAGCATCACTTCAGTTGCACAATGCAAAGGAATTCATTGCATCAGACATACAAGTGTTATTCACCTTAGAGCAGATTGAGAGATTGAGAGAGAACTACTCCGTGTCCTCAATATTGCGAGGAAGCTCCTCCTAAGACATGTCAAAGTAACATCTTGCATCACCTCGCGTAAGTGTCTAAAACAGTATAAAAGACTTCTGAAAATCTTGCCTCACCCCCAGTCAGCCTAGACTCACCCAGTCGCAGCCCAGACCAGCCAGCCAGCCAGATCTTCATTCTTTTTTTCATCGCTTCAATCAACTCCAAAATGTTGAGCGTCGACTAAAACCAAGACAGCTCACAAGTTCATGTTGTGCCAAACTGAACTTAGGGATTGAGAGGCTTCATTCTTTTTTTCACCTAATCTATCATCTACCACTCAGGTATGACAATCTGATTTAAATTGAATAGCATACGCGAAATTGCTCTTTTTGACCATCGTTGCTAAAACGTGTTACTGAAAATTTAATTCCTTAAAATATTATTTCAGGAGATTTCAGGCCGAAAGGTTCTGACAATTCGGATCCCTGTCTTTAGAACTAACATCCGAAATGAGCTCTCAGAGCTCACCAAATTTTACATTAATTGTATTTTACCGCTCTACCATCTTTAAAACGCCTTCAATGAGCTACAAAGAACGACCACAACTAAAACCTCTCGCTAATACTTCAACGTTTTATGAACCGCATATTTCACAGATATTTCAGGTATTCTTTGTGGACCTGGACCTTGTGTGGCGCTCCAACACCCACATTTTAACGTTTTTCAAATTATTTCAAAAACGAAGAGCACTATCAAAAATTAGCCGCTGAGCGCACTAGAGCTACAAATTATTATGAAATATAATGTACAGCGATCTCGAGATCTTGTCCATTGATGAATAATATGTTTTCAAAGATTATGACGTCATTATTTAATTGAAGTCTCAGCAATCAATAATCTACAAGATTTCGAGATCGCTGTCCATTGTATTTCATAGTAATTTGTAAGTTCTAGTGCACGATGTGCTTACGTTTTTGATAGTACTCTTATATATAATGATAATAACTACTAACGTGACAGGCCGATAGGCTCTGAGCCTGCCCCAACGCCATCTGTCCGTGTTTGGTGGAACTGCCTCCACCTGAGTGATGACTGTGTGGTCATCACTGCACGCACCTAACCACGAACAGGCGTATCAGGGGCTTTCTAGACCGAGTATGGCCGTTACCTCTTTATTCACGTGACTCCCCAGTTTGCCTCACGACGCTGGGTGGACGCCAAAAGTGATAATCGAGCCGGGAATTGAACCTGGGATCACGTGGACATGAGTCCAACGCTCTAACCACTAGACTATGGAGCACCTCAGTTATCAGACTTTCTAACGTATTTTAAAATTCAGTTTGCACTTATAAAAATCTACACACATCCGTTGATTTACACTACATTTTGTGTAAATGTGCATTAGGTACTTTGACAGATCATAGAGGTACTAAGGGGGTGCTGATGTCAGTGTTGCAAACCAATTTTAAAAAATGTAAGATTTCAAATAGCTTTTATACCGTAGCTGTATCATCACTAAATTCGGCATTTAGCTACTGGGACAGGTCACAGAGGTATTCGGTGCAACGCAGTTAGCAGTGTTGCCAATCAATTTTTACAATAGTCCTAGCTGTCAGTGTTGACAACATATTTTATTCACTCCGCACCAGTAGGCGGGTATATCAGTTAGTTGTCTGCAAAATCGCTTATTCTCATTTATAATTATGTTAAAGCCAGAAATGTTCTTCATACACTTACAATGTCACATTCAGCGTTAAACTCGACAAAAATTGGCAAGAAATGCCGCGCTAATCGGCCTCTGAAGTGCCGTGAGTGAGCGATTATTATTATTTTTTTTTCCTTATTTGAAAACCTGTAGAATTTTAACCAAGAGTTGAGTGCACATAGTGTTGTAAAAAAAAAAAGGTTTTTTCTTTTAAGTTTTTTTATGTTCGGTTTTTTTTTTCAAAATGTGTTGTTGTTTTTTCACACAGCAAGTTATTAAATGCTTTACGCTGCAGATAATCAATGTAATCAGCAGGATTGGAGGTAAGCTTTCATACATTCATCCCAATTTACTTTGCTTTGTTTCCCTGCAGACTTCCGAGGCAAATGGTGGGATTATTTATACATTCACTGCCACATTGCTATACTTCCTATATCTTCACCCTGCCAAACATAAGTAATTAACTAAAGACTGAAGTTATTAGATATAGTGTGTATTAAAATACTGCTAAACTTCGAGGGGACTGAAGAACTATTTTGAATTATAGGAAGAATTTAAGTTCCTAGAGGCAATAAAACT
>JAGDQP010004521.1:0-21263 GCA_022664845.1 Lepisma saccharinum | reverse complement strand
TTACGGAATTATTCAAGGAAGATATCTATTTTTGATCATTATTATCGTCCGCAAAAATAAATTATATTTAGCTCAAAATCCCGGGAAATAACTTGCTTCTATTCAAGGGCAGAAATATATGTTTGGGTATACTGGTACAGTGTTTTTTAATTCGAATTTATAATTTTTAAGATCTTTAAGCAACTTTGGCTCAGGCCGGATGGATGATGAAGAGATGAATTGGTGAAATGAAGAAAGTAGGAGGAAATGGGAGAACCACAAGAAAAACAGCAAACCGATTATTTGTCCACCACAAAATCACATTGCGTGAGCAGGGATCGATCCGACGACCCTTAGTGCCAGAGGTGAGAGCTCTACCAATTGAGCCACCGCGGCCCCACTAGTATAGTGTGTGTTTTACTATAAAAACACTGGGCATTGCTCCTTCATGCTCCGGGCTCCAAGGCTCGCCTCTTCCTTTGAAAATATATATACAAATAGAGACAGTGTAACAAAATTATTTTATGTTATATGCATATTTAAAAAGAATTGTATAAACGTATAATGAATACTGTTGTAAACAAGCTACTACATAGAGGTTTTCTTTAATGCGTCTGTTGCAATAGGACTCAGAACTATTATTTCAAAGCATATCATAACGTAGCCACGTCCCGCGGCTCCCCCCGCGTATTTCTGAAAGTATAGGAGTAGCTATCGGCACGTAACAGTATGGGGGCCATTTGAAAAAATGAATTTTAAAATAGGGTGGCAACGTTGGCAACTGGGTGCTTGGGTACAGGTAACAACCACACTATGTTTCAATTGTGTCTAATATGTATACTCAAAGCTTGGTGCGGATACGTTGAACTGAATGGAAATAGTAAGTATATAATTTTCAAAATTGATTGGCAACACTGTTAACTGTGGGACCTGAAGTACCTCTATGACGCGTCCCAGTACGTAAATACAAAGTTTGGTCCTAATATATTCAACGATATGAAAGCAATTAAAAATTTTATTGGCAACTCTGACAAATGCGGCGCTGGAAGTATCCACATGAACTGTCCCAGTACCTAATAAACATGTCAAATTTTGTGTAAATCAATGCGGATACGTCCAACAACAGTAACTAATATGAAATCTAGATTTTTAATCGTTTGGCAACCCTTCCTCCTCCAAAATTGGACGTAAATGGATTACTCATGTAATATGTAAAAGTTTATAGTCTTGGCCGTTGGACGATAGTGAAACTGTGGGAACCATGGGATGTAGACTGCTCTACCTAGTTTTGACCGAGTACAGGTTGTACCACACTTCCTTCAGCAGTGCAACATCACCAATTCGTAACTATTTTCACTTTGACAAGGTTCTTTGTTCGGTTCGCTTCGTCAACCTGTTCAGTCCTTAACCCTTCTTCTTGCCTGATGAAGCGGAAAAATATATTGGTGAAACTAATATCATAGGAAGTTAAATATGTGTTCCTCGTTCCCTGTATAATATAACACTTGACTAAATGAAATAGAAATAGAGCTGCAAGT
Source organism: Lepisma saccharinum (assembly GCA_022664845.1). Classification (NCBI taxonomy): domain Eukaryota; kingdom Metazoa; phylum Arthropoda; class Insecta; order Zygentoma; family Lepismatidae; genus Lepisma; species Lepisma saccharinum. The sequence goes on along the minus strand of JAGDQP010004521.1, from coordinate 19,746 downwards.
AACACTAACGGAACATAACAACACATATAAATACTTCTTTGCGACTTAGTTTATCTTTCACTCTCTTGTCTTTATGCTTTTATCTACGAGTAAGGCAATAGTAATTTGCCGAAACCTCAGATACAAAATATTAGCACACAAATCTTCCGGGAGTTGGTCATATTTGGGTAAGTCGCTTTTAAACTAAAGAAAGTTACCCCTTGAACTGAAGTTCTTTCAGCATATTAGCTTTTGCATGAAATATAAATAAATAGAAGTATTTTTCTTTTTTATCGTGTATCCTCAATCAATGATGTCATATTAATATATATTTTTTTTAATCTTTACAGCCACCTGAGATGCTGGAGATTCTCACCTTGTACCTGCGAAGAACACACTGTTATTGTGTCTGGTGTGGAGCTCGATTTGATGATGACAAAGACTTGAGAGACAGTTGCCCTGGCCCTTCCAGAGAATATCACTAGTGTAGTGTACTTTCGAAGATACTGCGTCCTTACCTAACTATCATAGCTATTTTTGTGATAAGTTTTATAAGTGGTTCTTGTGCTCTATGAGTGTTGAATATAAATTGTACGAACAAGCGATTCCACACATGAAGTCGGCGTTGTTTGAGAACAAAAACAGTCAATCTTCACATTACGCACAAGATTAAAAAAAAAATAAAGTCCATATGTCGTGTGCGTGATGGAAATTACGTTTAAGTGTAGAAACCTATGCTAGTGATGTGATGAGCGACTTGAAACTGAGTGGTAATCAGAAGTATAGCGTGATTCGTACCTTGTTTACCTTCTGTGTGAAATAATTTATTCTGTTATTTCGCTTTGTGTTTTACAAAACCAACCATAAGGACGTTGGTTGATACTAAGAATTGCGCAAGTCGTTTTTGACATACTAGCAGCGAAAATAGTACAAAACTTAAGGTAATAAAAGACACTACTTTGACTTAGTTATCAGTTCGTAATTGGTAACATTTACCATTTACCATTATGATTAACTGTAATTGACAGGATTAAATTTTCCACAGTGTTGGTGGTAATTAGTTAGTTTTATTGTTTGAACGTCTTCTCCTAACATCACCAGAGAATTGTGTGGTGTGTATAGTATCCGAAAATGTAAGATTCTGTAAATAGCGTGTTATGTACTTTTTATTAAGTATTCTATAAGTTTTGCAAAAGTATATCATAGTGAAATTTCCTTTTTGTTAAATAAGAATTGTTTTTAAATTATTCTGACTGTTCTTTTATAAAGTTTTAAAGAGGAAAATCTAGTCTAATCTTCACTTATAGTATTGCGAGGCTATTCTTTTTATTAACTATGTTTGTTAACAAGAGCACGATGACTAGCTATTCAGATAAAATAAAAATAGCTGTGTGAGCGGTAACAGGGCGACACCAAAGCCTAATTTATTATTACTAACTAAGATATTACTAATTAGTTCATCACGTATTAATTAAGAACACTCAGAAGCACTACAATGAAACAAATGTAAGCTTTAGTTGAGATGTACAGAGCTGAAACAGTCACTTTTGGTGATTCGATTTACCCGGTCAAGATCCGATTGACTTTCATGCTCTAGGATCATCCCTGAAAAAAAAAAAAAAAAAAAAAAAAAAAAAAAAAATGTTCAAACGCGACAGTGTATGTTAAGGAAAAAATTAAATACTTTATTTGCCCTCTGGGTTGTATGGTTAGGCCAAGTCCCAAGCATAGATCCGCTCCAAAACTTGACGCGAATGTGACTCGTTTCAGCTATGTAGATGTCCCCATTAAATTAAATTATATCGCTCTTTATGTTCAGATTAGGGACACAGCCGTAAAATTCAGAACTATACCGAAAAAATCAGGACGTATAGTATAGAGAACCCACGTATAGTAAGCCCACTTGGAAACAGTTCCGGTACAGCACAGAATTTTTGCGTAAACAGACCCCCTTTCCGAATTGGCACTTAATGCTCCGTCGGATGCACTATCGATGGTTATCCGAATTCCCTCTTCGACGAAGCATTGAAGTGAACGGAGGACCAGATGGTAACTTGACCCTCCGTTCGGTTGCGCGCTGGTGCCATGTTGAAAAGAAAAAAGACCGGGATATTGCATGCCAAAATTCCTTCTTCACTTGGGACAAATGTGTAGAATTAATCACGTGTTGCAAGTTTAAAATGAATGACCGTGCCGAAGTATTTGCATGTAAATTAGTAATAGTTTAAGATTTAATTTCAGATTGTGTTATCGATATTGTATCGTGTTTTAAGTGATATATCTTAATGATCATTGAATAATTTTAACTTCGCAATGTGAAAATATTGTTGGTTGGATTAATATGAGTAGTTGATTTAAGAATACTAAGTTTAAGAAATCTTATAATTATTTGAAGTGTTTTTAGAACTTCAAATGCATAACGCTGTCAAGGCTTACGACTTAGGTGGTTATTCATAGATTCTGGTATAATATTATTTAGTGATTCATAGTTCATGAGATGCACTGATCTTGCAAAGATTTCCAGAATAACCTGCAGAATTGTGATCATCCTTCGAATAACTATCAATCTTCGTCTGTTGTTATTTAATATATGCCGAATACCTACAAGTATGGGAATTCTACTCCTACATCTGTCTTCACTTATGTTGCTTTTTTGCCTTATACACTTCGCATCAAACTACCTTGACTTCGCATTGCCCAATACTCACTCACATTACGCGCGGAGAGTTTTCAGCTGTTTCCAGACTTGGGTGACATCTGTGGTTAAAGTTTTAAATACTTATTTAATTCGGATAAGTGTGCATGGAAGTGAACGGGACATAGCATAACGGAACGGAACGGAGGACCATTCAATTCGGAAAGGGGGAGAGCTTTTGAGTAAACAGTACTTTTGCGTATGCCCACCGCGGCTAACGCCACCCAGCTCTAATCGGACGCATCCTCCCCCCCTTGTACACCTCGCTGTTGCTCGGTGTGGATCCTGCCCTGGTGGGTCCTATTTTTTAGTGGCCTCTTTCAAAATTATAAATCACAACTTTTATTAAATTTCCTTTTGCGTTTTTACATAAAAAACGAAAAAACTTCTTTTTTTTTCTAAATATGTAAAAAGTCAACGCCAGGGTTTGAACATGGGACCATTGGATCAGTTTCCCGACCAAACTGCAGCTGCCGGGTTGAGCGCTTCTCGCTGTTACTTATAGTGCAAAATACGCGAAAATGGGCTATTCGTACCGGAAGTGTTTCCAATATGTTGCCAATATGGCTGCCAAGCCGTGCAGGTAGATCGAAAAAAAATCTTGCTTATTCTACAGCGGAACAGAGGACAACAGTGGGCAACAGGGAACTGGATTCATAGTAAAGTCAACACTAAAGAAGAACATACTAGGGTAGGATTCGAACCATTAGGACCAAGAATGTGTAAAAGACTAAAAGGCAGGTTCAGAAATATATCCATATCATCAGTCTACGCTCCCACGGAAGACGAAGAAGAGGGGATGAAGACTACGATTCATTGGAAAAGGAATGCAGTAAAATATCAAGATACGACGTAACAGTTATCTTAGGAGATCTCAGTGCCAAAATAAGAAGAGAAGAATTCTTGAAGAAAGTAGCAGGGAAATACTCCGTACATGATAAAAGAAACAAAAATTGGAAACTTTTAGTTCAGTTTGCGGAAAGAAACCAATTAATAATTAAGAGCATATGCTTCCAACATAAAAACATACATAAATGCACATGGAAGATGCCTGGAACAACAGAGGTGAACGAAATTGATCATGTACTAATATCAAACAGACACGCTTCGAATATAATAGATGTAAGGGCAGCAAGGGGACCAAACTGTGATTCGGATAACTTTTTAGTCAAAACGGTACTTAGAGAAAGACTCTCGAACATCGGAAAAAGCAAAGAAAATCCAAGAATACAGTAAAACATAGAAAAACTACAACAGCCGGAGAATGTCAAGCAATACCAGCAGAAGCTTGCCACAAAACTTCAAGAAGAAAAACAAAAGTTATATGATGTTAACAACGTGGATAGCAAATGGGAAATATTATCAAAAACAATAAAAGAGAGTGCTAAGGAAACAGTGCGAACAAAGAAGGAGGAGGAAAGTGAAGAATGGTTTGACCAGGATTGTAGGGAAGCTATATATAGAGAAAACAACGATAGAAAAATTATGATACGGAGGGAAACGAGACAGAGTTCGGAAAAATATAAAGAAAGCAGAAGAATAGCAAATAAGATAGTGAGAAACAAAAAAATAGAATACATTAAAAAAGTTCACAGAGATTGAAGAGTTATACAAGCAAAACGAAAGAAGACTGTTCTATCAGGCCACGAAATCTATGACGAAAACATTTCAACCACGGATAAATATTTGCAAGGACAATAGCGGAAATATAGTAAGTGATGAAACTGCAGTAATGGAAAGGTGGGTAGAACATTTTGAAGAATTACTAAGTCTGTTAAAAAACAAAGAATAGTCTAGTTAAAATTTTACGTACACCTAGAAGAAATTATTATAGTAATGATATACTTCGTCCTTGCATTCCTATACACAAGGCCAGTAAATATCCAAAATGACAGAAGTTTATAGCTTGGGCTAAACGCGCAATTTAACTAAATTAGCCAAAGATACGAAACACATTTTATTGCATTTATTTAATAATTTTTATATTTTATTTATTCAACATTCATGGCCATAAACAACACAAAAATGCACAAACAGTTAAGAAAATGAACTTAATTTACTTCAAAATAAGGAAAATGAACTGTGTCCATTATATCGTCGCTTTGCTGACGAAAGGACGACGTGATTCATCATCTATTTTATACATTTTTCTGCGGAGACTGGAAAGAAATAAACCTTATTGAAAATTGACTTCACAGCATTTCCTTCTACCGCCTCATATCTAGCATTAATAAATGTAATGAATTTTTTTTTAAGTGTAGTATGAAATATTTATTAATTCAAGATTATTTCAATGAACAAATGAGTCGTAAGATGCAAAAAAGTGATATGTGCAAAAGATAAAATCGTACAGGAAACGCTAAAATTTGAGCGTCCATGCTATCTTTTAGCATGCACCAAGCAATCTTTACCGTCTTTTCTCAACCAGAAGGAAGTGTATCACATGACCCAAGTTTACAAATGTTGTGTATTAACCCCTACAAAGTTCAGTTCTCTGCTTATGTCATTTTTACAAAAAATGGGTCATATCACCTTTTTACACCTTACGATTGAAATCAGTATATCATTCACAGTAATAAACAGTAAACCGAGTGAGAAAAAACTGTCACACGTCATAGCGAATGGTATTCTGTATCATAACAGTAAACAGATAAATGATAAAATGTAACTAAAATATAAATAATAGCTTTCATAGCACAATGTATATAATGTAGTCAGTCAACATTTCTAAGCAATAGCATAAGGTATAAACAATGCTTATTACCATTAAAGTATTCGCAAACCGTTGTAGAAGTAGAGTTGCTATATTGTATAGCACCTAAAACAGTATAAACATAGGGATATCATGCCCTTTAGTACTACCAAACGCTTTGTTTCCCTTCCCTTCAGAGTTCTAAGGAGGTAAAAGATAAGTGTTCAACATTAATGGACACTTTTGCTTGTGTAATAAGCGAGATCGGCTTCAGCACACCCTAATCAGCAGTCATCCTCGTCATAGTTATCACTAATGGTTTGTAATGATAAATCCGTTTTACAATTGATGCAGTCACTCCCACTGCAGTTTTTGCATGCAGAAACGCATGTAAGCCAATTTTTTCTGCAGGAACACCGATTTGTGCTACAGAACTTAGCATCAAGCTGTCTGCATCCACAAAGCACAATCTTCAGGACTTTATTGTGAGCTGGTGGCAAGCCTATCGGAACTGGTACGTAGTGCTGTGATTTAACACTCCAACCCCAAAACAGTGGGTCAAGACCGTCCATGGATAGATTTTTCCACTGCTGAACCTGTCTGTAAACTCGAAGACAATGAAAATGTGCTGCTCTGCACGTTGCGGTGGCATTAAATGTGGAAGTGTTTTGAAAAGAGTTGTTGTCATCTTCAAATATAATGAATATCTAAGCTTTGTGAGGTCATTTTCACTTGACCCAACATACAAGGCTGCAAGGAACTTTTGACCTGCTTCTGATACCATATCTGCTGTTGCGTCCTCTAGTAGAAAGACATCTGCCCACTGACTTATTTCTTCGTTCATAGCTTTAAGCGTTTTTAATTTGCCGATTTTGTAGAGCGAAGAAGTTGTGTCACAACCACTCATGACGTGAATGAATAATATGTGATCCCTAACGTTGGGTGAAAGATGGCTCCTTATTTGATGTATGTCATAGATAGATTGAGATTGTGCTCTATTCTTCACCAACGTCTGCATGAGTAGTTTCCCCGCTGTCTCATCTGCATGGTGAATTAGTAGTATAAGTATGTTAGTGTCTGAAATTACTTTCACAGTTGGATGAACTCGGAATAAGGCGATGGCTGTAGATACTATCAATGTATCTGCATCGCTGGTTGCCATGTGCACTTGGTGACCGTTAGCTTGAAATGTGTCTGCCAGAAGTAATATGAGACGTTTCACGTTTCCTCTATTGCAGAGCAGAGATTGTTGATTTTTGTTCCACGCAGTACCAGAAGAAATGTGAATGTCAGGTGCAAAGGACTGTGTAGCTCGATGACGCATATGCTCATGATCTTTAATTGAAGGTCCATTTGGATATCCGTCAAAGACGATTACACAGTTTCTTCCGAAGTGGTTACTCAAAAGGTTCACATACAAAGTGGCCACGCCATCCCAGGTTCCAACCTTGGGCCACACCACATAGTGAAGCAAACAACCTCCATCAATAACGCATACTGCTTCTGGAACATCTGGTGTATCCTCTACGTTTTGGGTGAGCGCACGCGCAAGAGCTGCTTTGGTATCTTTTCGCATTAACTCGCCCTCAAATAGAGATGTCGGTGTTTGAGTAAGTTCATACTCGAAATGATGCATGAAATTATCCTCTCTTTCCATTACAGTAGTCAACCTCCAAAACAGAGTGGGTTTACCAATGTGAACGGATTCCTTCCCAATTCGTACGCTCTTGGTTAAATGCAACAAGGTTTTCACTTGATCACTTCTCTTCAAGACAGCTAAGGCATATTCCTTCCCATCTATGGAATTCTGTATGGCCCATCCAACATTATCAGCATCATCACAGTTGATTTGATCTGCGTCACCAACAGCAAGTCCTGTTACAATGTTCCTCAATGACGAGTCTGATTCTGAGAACGGGGAGTAACAATCTAACCAAGTAATTAACGATTGAAAGTCTTTATTATCTCTTGCTATTCTTGACGGGAAGATCTCTTCATGTTGGGAACACTGCCTGTGCTCAGTTCGTGTCAATTTAGTCATTGCGTCGTGTATGGCTCCACACATGTGCAAACTGTGAATCCACGTAGGACACACATTTTCCGACATTCCTCTTCCATGCGTTTGCCCCCTCGACTTTTCAGAACTCTCATCATGCATTGTTCTATGGCAAGATCAGTCGACAATCCATTCCAATGACCAGAAGTCCGTCGCACAACATGATTACCATACAAGTGGAACTGGTCGTATAGCCAAGGGTGGGTACACGTAATTCGGACATCATCTATAGGTAGAGGCGACCGCATTTGGCATACATATTGTCCCCTGTTGCTGCAAAAAGAGGTAACATCCTGGATAATGCAACTCCCAATTTCCTTCTCGTTCAGCTCTTATGAACATCTGCAAGGAAGCAATGTATTGTATCCACAGTTTAGCCGTGCGTGATGATTTCGCTAGCCTCTCTTTACACACAGTGATACTTTCTTCCAATTTCCTTAAGGCACACAAGTCTTTGTCATCAAGCACAATATCTTCATCACGCTTTGTGACTGCTGATTGCAAATTCCTGAGATCTACTGTAGACAAGTGCATGCTATCATTCTCGGATCCACTGCCATCTTCGTCTTGAGGCTGTACTATTCTACAAAAAATTGGGACAAATAAGTGCAGACTGAATTAACAAGTAAGCACATATGGTTCGAGATATTGTTTCCCTAACAGCATATGTCGAACCGTGTGTTCAGCATAAATGGTGGTCATTAGTTCTGAAAACCCAGAACCGGCCATGACATTGCCGATACTGCTGAGAAAACTCATCAGCATATGGAATGCACCTAATTTACATCCTATAAAGGGAACCAAGAAAGTTTTGTCGGTTTTTGTGGAGGTCTGTGTTCAATTGGCCCTCACACCGTGAGTTGAATGTGAATGGAGATCAGGCGAAGGTCAGTTGTTGGTGTGGGTATAGCCAACATACTACCTGGTTGTGGAAGTTCAGTTACACCGTGAACGTGCGGAAGGACAGAGTGAACATGGGACTTCCACAGAGCGTCATAAGGGCGTGTATGCTGTACAAGTTCAAACTGGGATTAAACGCAACTGCAGCGGGGCGGAAGATATGCCAGGCTTTTGGTGAGGGTGTTGTGACTACGCGGACAGTGCAGCGGTGGTTTAACAAGTTTAAGGACGGTGACGAAACACTCGAAGACGCACCGCGTGCAGGAAGACCAACACTGATACCAAATGAAGATCTTCAGGCAGCAATTGAGGCGAACAGTGACCAGACATGTGAGGAACTGGGACTACAATTCAGTGTGAGTGGAGAAACCATTCGGCAGCACCTCCATCAACTTGGGAAGCACTACAAGTTGGGTCGATGGGTCCCACATGATTTGACTCCGGGCCAGAAGGCAACGCGAGCAGACACCTGTGTTTCTTTGCTGTCTCGTCTGAGGAAGGAGCCATTTCTGGTCAGGGTGTTGACATGTGATGAGAAGTGGGTCCTGTACGAAGCTCCACGCCGCGGCGCCGTCATCATTGGTTAGCATCTCATGAACCGGCTCGGCAACAGCCGAAACCAGCACTGCACCAGAAGGTTCGTGTGTTTGGTGGACTGCTCGCGGCATCGTGCATCGGGAACTGCTACCAGCTGGTCAGAGCATCATTGCAACTGTGTACTGTCAGCAGTTTGAGCCGTGTTAAAAAAAAGCTCAAAACTCTGGCACTTCTGAATCGCAAAGGGATCCTCCTGCTACAGAACAACGTGGCTAGGATGACCCGGGACACCATTCTACGCCTTGGATAAGAAAAACTATTGCATCCGCCATACTCCTCGGACATTGCACCGTCCGATTTGCACTTGTTCAATTCCTTGGACAATCACCTTAGAGGACGCCAGTTCAAATCCGTAGTAGAGGTGCAAAATGCACTTAATACCTTCTTCGCTTCACGGCCCACCAAGTTCTACCGCGATGGAATCCATGGCCTTCCAGAACGTTGGCAGAAGGTCGTCGATGCTGATGGGGACTATTTTTGACCTTCCAGGTACGTCTTAGGTTACATATCGATGTTCGAAGGTGGGGGGTGAAAAAGCGACGGATCTTTCTTGCTTACCTTATATTTTTTAGTCCAGGTCTTGTGACGATGGTAACATCCATAATGGCTGGTCAAATGCTACACAAGGTGTTTGTATTCCCAGTCGTTCAGCCTGCTCACACATGTATTTCAGCGTGCTGTATAAATACGTCTTGTTACTGGGATCCATGTTGATTAATGGTAAAAGGGTGATTTCGGTTGGTGGGGTTGAAGTGGACGCGGGAAACGCTTTCATATACCCAGACCAATTTGGGGAGTCGTTCCTTGACTGTGGAAACAGCAATCGCACATGCCAAAGAATGTCCTGATTTATGGATGCTGGTAATAAGTATGGAGTTTGCAGGCCTTGACTTGAATGTCAAATTCTGAGATTGTAACATAGATGTTGACGTTGGAGGAGGGTATGTTATGCTGATGCCTACAGCTTTCACTGCTTTTGAAGACCTAGGAACAGTGCAATATGGTGGCTGTGGGACGCCTACGTAAGTGCTGGCACGAATGATACCCATCCCGTGAAATGTTCCTGAACCATCAAGTGTCCCAATGTTATATGGTCCACATTGTCTGCTGACCATTGCGCAAATGATGCTGTGTTAGTTGAAGAGATGACAGGCGGATTACTCACTTCAAGGACACTCTGTTTGTACATTGTAACTTCAGTGTATGAGGTGGAACAATAAAAACAACCACCGACAAAAATAATCAACTCTATTAACAAAATTATTAGGAATAAAAATCCATTTGAAACTTGTTTTGGAAAGAAATTTAAATCACACCTGAAAAAGCAAAAACTTCTAATGACATTTTTCATGTCAGCACCTATTTCCTTTCATAAAAAAAGTTTCCCAACGTGGAAATTATTGTCATTTCATCAAATTACTCTCTTCATATTACTCAACATACAGGCAAAAAATCATTTCTATAATAATTTCTTCTATGTCGTTTCTTATTTTGACCAGACTAGAAGATACAGATGATAAAACAGAAGAAAACACTAAAAATGAATGCTCAGCTGAAGAAGAGGAAGCGGAGCCACTTACATTGAAGGAAATAGAAGAGGCAGTCAAAAGAACGGGAGGGCACCAGAAGATCAGATAGCAGCGGAGCTGATTAAATGTGCTGGCAAGGACATCCACGAAGAACTGCATGGATTAATAACTGAAATATGGAGAACTGAAGCAATACCTGACGAATGAAAAAATGGACTCATTTGCCCTATATTTACGAAAGGAGAAAAGCTGGAGTATAAGAACTACAGAGGGATAACGCTGCTTAGTGTAGCATACAAAGTATTCACAATAATTCTAACAGAAATGCTAAATAAATACGCCGAAAACATCATAGAAGAGTATCGATGTGGTTTCAGACCGGGAAGAAGCACAACCGATCAGATCTTCGTTATGAAACAAATGATTAAAAGAATCTAATGAGTACAAGGTAAATCTACACATGCTGTTCATAGATTTTAAACAGGCATTCGATACTGTAGACAGAAGACAATTACTAACGACCCTTGCAGGAAAGAAAATACCTAGCAAATTAATTAGGCTAATAGCAATAACAATGGAAGGATCAAAAGTTAAAATCCACATTGGTGGTAAGATTAGCAGACCATTCGAAATCGCCGTATGAGTAAGACAAGGGGATGCACTGTCTACGGTACTGTTTAATTTGGCTTTAATAGGGTGATAGAAAAATGGAATTTAAGAGGATCCATCATATACAAATCGAAGCAAGTCTGCGCATACGCTGACGATATTGCACTTGTAGCGAGAATTGTTACTATTTTAGAAGATTAGAAAAGAAAGGCAGAGAAATATCACTTCAAATAAACAACAAGAAAACACATAACCTAACCATCTGACAGTATAATTTCGAAGAAGTAGACTCGTTCACATACTTAGGAGCAGCGGTAAATAAATTCAGCAAAGCAACAAAAGAAATACACAAGAGGATTGTGGCAGGAAACAGAGCATACCATGCAAACCTCAAGTTACTGAAATCATCCTTAGTATCGGCACAGCTAAAGATTAAGCTTTATAACATACTAATAAGACCGGTAATAACATACGGCGCAGAAACCTGGGCCATCAGTACACAAGATGAAAATGCACTCCGCCTGTTCGAAAGGAAAGTCATTAGACAGATATATGACCCTACTAAAGACAAGGACGAATGGAGAATACGAACGAATCAGGAAACAGAAGAACTGCTGAATAAGAAACATAGTGAGGTTCGTAAAAGTAAGAAGCATTGCGTGGCTGGGACATGTGGAGAGAATGTACAAAGGAAGAATGCCATGGAAATTAATGAAGGAAGAAATATACGGCGTCAGACGAAGAGGACGGCCCAAATTGAGATGGCTAGATGCTGTATTAGATGATCCGAAAGAGATGAAAGTCACAAACTGGAAGATGAAAACCCGGAAAAGGAAGGAATCTAGGCTCATTGTAAAGGAGGCTGAACATCACCCACAGTTGTAACGCCAATGAAGAAGAAGAAGACTGACTATATACTTATTGGTCTCCCACCAGGTGGCGGATATGTGAATGTCGACCAGATGTGCTGGGTACCGGAAATATTTTGTCGGACCAAAACCAGTACTGCTGCCTTGCAGTTAGTAGAGGGTCTGCAAAGGCTAGGGAAAGATAAACCCGCACAAAAATATCATGGTGAACGGAATCAGCATCACCATTACCACCATGAGGCTGAAGATGAATGAAATCGGCAAGGTTCAAAGATGGACAGAGGACGATATCTTGAATGTCTGCCTTTACTGCGAGGTCGTAGAGCTGACAAAACTACATCACTAAATCAAGTCAAGAAATAGCAACAGATGGTTCATGGATTGTCCTGGGGTAAAATATTTCGAAGGTAAACAAGTTCCTCATTCGAATCTCCGGGCTGGGACTGCTTCAGGGGTCTCCAAGAACAGGATTGAGGAAGGCCTTAGAATAGGAACGTGGAACGTACGAACGTTATACGAAACGGGCACTCTTCAGGTGGCGGTACGCAAAACCGAGAAGTACGAGCCGGACATATTAGCGATACGAGAAGTCCGGTGGGAGGGTCAAGATAGCATCCGACAGGGCAAGTACACCTTCTGCTACGGGGAACACAATCTCACGATTTCGGAACAGGATTCCTCATTATAAGAACAGTATCCTTCCGGCGGTTCAGAATATAGTTCATTAATGAAAAAGACTGTCGAACGTGCGATACGTACTCGATGGTGCAACACAGTTTTGATAAACGTTCATGCCCCGACCGAGGTGTCTAATGATAACTACAAAGATACATTTTACGAGGACCGATTACAGAAATGTAATACGAAAATTGTGTTGCGTAATTTTAACGCTAATGTAGAGAAGGATGAAAACTATAGACCTACCATAAGCATATACAGCCAACAACAATGGAGAAAGATAACTTCCGCGATGTCGAAAAACCTACTAGTAAAGAGCACTTTGAGCATAAAGACAAATGGATATTGTGGCATGCAGCTCACGAAAGCCTTCGGTCCAGCAGCCGGGTCCCTTACCACTTGCGGTTAACCAAACATTAACACCTACCGCTAGAAAGATTCCGCGAATAAATTTTCTTCACCATTGCCACTTTCTCAAAGTACATGGCAAAAGATTGAACTCCTCCCCTCCGCTCGTGAATGCAACGTACTTGAGCGACCCCAGAGAAGAAAAGGAAGACAAGAATGTTAAAGAAGTGGCAACTTTTCGGTCCAAAATCACAGGAGGTTCTCCATATGTTTGTGGTTTAGACGTCCGCTTGGAGTGAGAGAAGGCTTTCATGATTTGAACCGGTTCAAATGGAGAAAACAGGGTCTGCCCTCCGCTAGGCCGACGCCGGTCAGGGTTCGGGCCGCACTCGGTTCCCGATCGTCGGGCCGACAACCCCAAAAGCAGCAAAAACTTTCCAGAAAAACGCTCATTTTGGCCGGCGTCGGCCCGATTATTTCCCGCCCAAACCTTGACCATTTCCCGGCAGTCACAGTCGGGTACCAGGCGTTTGCCGCCGCCGGCACAGCTAAGACAACCCGCATATGGGTATAACCCACACAGCACACAATGTTGAATTAACGTTTTATAAACGTTGAATTTTAACAACGATGTATTTGGTGATACTGAATTACATATTTTATCAACGTAATTTTATAAACGTTTAAAGAATGACCAGTATTAAACGTTGAATTAAATTGTGCTTTTAAACCTTCTAAAATGGTGGAGAGGACAACGTTGAATGTTTGTGAGTTTTCCTACCTTCCAGAAACAATTTCCAGTGATCGTTTTATGCTTAAACTTCATTAGGTGTTATATAATGTTTTCGGAGACGGGTCAACCTCTGGGACTTACGGCCTAGGTAAAATTGTTTCAACTTCTCCCATCGTGAATCAAACCCGGATTGTTGGATTGTCACGTTTGAGAAGTAAAATTTAACTTTCAGGACAAATTTCGTACCTTTCCCCCAAAATCCCTACTTACAACGAATTTTTAAATTCGTGCAGATGAACAGAATAATGTAAGTTTCCCAGACCGAAACCTAATGTTTCAATATTCAGTACGATATGCTTTAATTGAAGTTGCAATTTTAGGGTTGATTCCAGATTAAAATCCTATAATCACAGGATTTTTCCTGGAATCAACCCTAAAATTGTATCGTACTGAACATTGAAGTACTAGGCTTCGGTCTGGGAAACATATTATTCTGTTCATCTTCACAGATTCAAATATTCGTTGTAAGTAGGGATTTTTGGGAAAGGTACGAAATTTGTCCTGAAGGTTGAATTTTGCTTCTCTTTAAACGTTGCTTAACGTTGATTAAACGTTGACTAGACGTTCATTCAACGTTTTGTAACGTTGAATCAACGTCAATGCCAAAAATAAGTTGCGGAAAATGTTTAATTCAACGTCTTTAAAACGTTTATTAAACGTCAGATTCAACGTTGAATCAACATTCCTTAGAATACTAATCCGATAGTTCTATAAACGTGGAATCAACGTAAATTCAACTAAAATTCAATGTTTGTTAAACATTTAAGAAAATGTTAAATAAACGTTTATTTAACGTGATTGTGCCGTGTGGGAAGAAACGTGTTTAGTTGGTCAAAACAAAGCATGAATGCTGTCTATTGGTATATACACATTAAGTTTCAATTTAACCGTTGCTCTCATCATGATTTACAGTGTTAATTTTCCAACAGTAAATAATCCCAGTGGCTGCTGTAGGGTTCGAACACAGGAACGTTCTTCACTTCTCGTTGGTAGCTCGTCGTCTTATCTACTCATCTATGGAGCCACGTTGTGAGATTGCTGCTCTTTTATGGTATCTATATTAACAGGCAGTGTGGAATGGAGTTGCTATGCGTTATTCTCCATCATGTACAAATAAAAATAAAGAATACTTTCCTTTTTCTTTCTTATGTACAGTTTTTTCTTCTTTAACACCTTGATCATCGCTGCACTATTAAATTTGTATTTCTCAGTAAGTGTAATATACCTTAGAAAACACACATAAAGCCAAATCTATGTCATAGATTAACGCCCTATTAACGAAATTAAATGTTCGTTCAAATTTAGTTTAAAATTCAATGTTTTCAACATGCAAACGAAAACATGAAAAATGTAGTAAATTTCATTGTATTTGCTTGCTTTGTATTTTTCGATATTTTTCGCTACAGATTTCTGTAAAAAGACGAATGTAATTAAGAGATAAATATGTTTTAATGTAATAAGCATATTTTAATATTAGAGAGTTACAGCCCTCGGCCAGAATTCGGCCCATACAAATGCTACCGCCCACATTTCAACCGTCGGTGTAGAGTCAGGTCCAAAACAAGTGCCGAGTGAAGCCCGACGATCCTAACAGACATTTGCAATTGATTTTTTAATCTCTATAATGAAGAAATTAATGACTATTGTAGATGTATCGTGACTATCACTAATCTTAATTGCAATTGCTTTCTGCAGACTATTTTTTTCAGCAGATAGTGGGTGGCCAGCCTTCTTCTCAACTATTCTTGCCGTCATATTCCCGCCTTGCCGGCATTTTCCTCAGTCCTGACCAAATCCCAACCCCATAGTCGGGACAAGGGAGGGAAAAAATTTTCCCACCATTTTGCCAAACATTTTCACAAAATATACTGGTGTGATTGGTACACTGCAAGGATCAGTTTAAGGTAGTTAGATCACTCCTAGCTTCGTTCTTTAGGCCACTTTGACAACAGGATTTTTTGCCTAACGCGCCCATTTGGCGTCGGACCGCCGGTGGACCGTCTTCAAATACGACACTTTTCCCAACTGTCACATCCCCGACGCCGGGCCGATGGCGCAAAAATTGGTCCTTCGGTGTTGGGGCGCATTTTCTTCACTGAGGACTGTTTATCTCCGGATGGCAAACTCACAGTCACATCGATCACGTATTAGTAGTTAGACGAAGACGCAACAACATAATGGACATTAGGTCTTACAGAGGAGCGGAAGGTGACAACGGCCATCAGTTAGTGATCACAAAAGTGAGGGAGAAGTCACGAACAGAGAAGGCAAGGGATCAAAACAACTGAAATTCGAAGCTAAACGATTAGATAATCCGAGCGTAAGAGCAGATTACCTCAAATAGGTTCGAAATCTTAGCCGACTCAAGTAGTAATAAAGATGAAATTAATAGTGAAATTGATGTAGATGTGGGAGGCAATTCATGATACAGTGAAAAGCGCAGCGAAGGAACAACAAAAACAACAAGCCTTGGATTGATGAAGAATGCCTAAAGCTTCATGAGGAATGTAAACAAGCAATGTAACGATGGGTAAGTAATAAAAGCGAAGCAAATACAGTAACGCGAAACAACGCCACATGGGGTTTTAAAATCAAAAAGCGAGAATATCTGACACAGAAGATTCAGGAGATAGAGGAAAACGGCAAGACAAATTGAAATAACATACAAGATCTGTACAAAGGGGTAAGCTCGTTAAAGAAAGGTTACCATGCCTACATTAGGGATGATTAGAAATGTACGCGGAGAATTTCAAGCGGGTCCGACTAAAATTATCGATGGTGTGGAAACATTATTTCGTCAAACTTCTTAATGTACAAAACGCAGAAAAAACAAAGGAATTTAAAATCTATACAGAAGAACCGGGGATACCCGAACCTAGCGAGATCGAGGTCGAAATTTCTGTAAAGAAATTGAACAATACCAAATCATCAGTAATAAACAATATTCCAGAAGAATTAATTAAAGTGGGAGGAACGGCACTAATCAAGAAACTTCATAAGTTGATAAGTGCTGTATGGAGAAAGGAGGAGCTTCCAAAGAAACGGAAAATCTCAAGCCGGTTTATGAAAAAGGCGATAAATCGGACTAATAATTACAGTGGAATCTCATTACTCACAACATATTGCAAAGTACTGAGTAATATCCTACTACCTCGCGTAAGCGTATACGTAGATGAAATAATTGGAGATCACCAATGTGGATTTAGGAGAAATAGATCCACGTTGGACCACATTCTTGCCTTGAGACAAATCTTAGAGATGAAATGGGAATACAATTGTACTATTCACCAGTTATTTATTGATGTTAAGAAAGCATATGACTATCCAAAGGGATAAACTATACAATGTCCTGGTACAATTTGGAATTCCGAAAAAAAAAACTTGTTCAACTAGTGAAGATGTGTCTCAGCGACCCCATAAGCAGAGTACGGCAGTAGCGACCCGTGACAGAAAAAACAAAACAAAAACAAAAAAACATATTTCCAGAGAAACCATATTTCAAAATGCATAATTGTATTGAATATTAATGTTCTAATGATTTAGCTATTTTATTTACATTAGTAAGCCGTGCTGGCAACCACAAGGTAAGCCTGTTTCAATTTGTGGGGAAATAGCGATTATGATTTCTATACGTGATACCATCCAGGCATTCAGCTGGCAAGACTTAGGAGACACTGGAAAATTCCCATTAAGAATAGAAAGTTTGCCCGTTGCAGGATTTTAGTATAGCTTACTTGAACAACGTCTTACTAATTTTGCGTTAAACACTAGTGTAGATTTTGAGTAGACTTTTTCTCCTTTGGTTCACCACTAATATAACATCGTAAAATGGAATTGGTAGGGTTGTAATAGAGCCAGGGCACACAAGGGCTCCACCTCGGCACTTTCTTTAGACATCAGGGAGCACTGTGTAACTTTGTGTTACATTATTTATTTACTGTACTTTTCAAACTTTCCTTGCGTTCAAATTTAGGTAATATTCTATTCTGTGACAGACTACTTGTCTGGTAGCTTTATACTGTAGAAGAACTTATCGTTCGTATCATCGTTCTAGTTAAAAGCTACAACAATTTAAGGAGTTCAGTTGTCTATGTTTGCAACTGAAAAATGAAAAACAAAAAGAACATATCTCTAATTTCTACTGTTTTTTTGTTTGTTTTTTCAGTTTACATCCAATTCGTGATCTCAGATTTCTACATGCAAAAACATCTACTCTTGAGGTATGATCACTAGCTATTTCGCATGTGACTATTACTGCCTCGCAGATCTTGGATGTCAAGTAACATATAAGCCGGTCCTAAACCGGTGATTTTTGCCTAAGAAAAATGTAGAGAAGTGAAGAAAAATAGAAAAACCCACAAAGCTGAACCTAACTCCACGCACGAAAAAGAAACAAAATCAGAATCGCCATGACAATTCATATAGTTTATCTGATTTTCTTTTAAATATTCATATTTCGACTAAGTTATTAATAATTCTCTACGCAATCACTACCGACTACAATGACAAACTACAATCTGAATTTGAATTTTACATCTGAATCTTAGGAACCTTCCTAGGGACACAAACGACTGTTTCTTAATCTTATAAACAGTAAAAAGCAATCTACCGTTTGATAACTATAGCATTTATGGCTACCCTGCTTTCCCAGCGATGAGGACTTGGGATTATAACAGCTTCAAACAGAAGGAGACGCACGTGCAATGTGTGTTTTGGAAAGTGTTTTGGACACTGAGAGAAAGTTCCAACCTGGCCTCAGAGCTCCTTTAACACACGCAAAGCAGATTTTGTTGCGCTCCGCTGTTGGAATTCATTGCCATGGTAACCGATGAGAACGCGCGCTGAGGAGGCCTCAGGTGGAGGAATTCTGGAAAACCAAGCAGCGAGACGTGAATGACTATGAGCAGGCATTACTAATGTCTCACCAATGACAACTAGAAGCCAGTCGGGCCACTTCGGCTAACTTGGCATTTTACTGTCATGCTCCAGAGTCTTTGACCTACTGAAGGCTGCGCTATATGCTAAATCATGGCCACCGGTATATATTAAAGGCCTATTTTGCATCATGGAAAGATGAATTTGTTTTGTGAACAAAAACATTAATTTACATATATTTGTATTTTTACGGAGAAATATGCATGAGGCCTTGCCTCACTTGCCTCACACGACGGGCCGCTTCTGGAGTACGGATAGGTCAGATAGTTTCGAGATTCGCAAAGGATTGAAACAAGGGGATGCCTTGTCACCATTACTGTTTAACTTTGCATTAGAAATGCAATTCAGAAAATAAAAGAGGACAAAAAGGGACTAACATTGAATGGGTTGAATCAACTGTTCGTCTACGCGGATGATGTAGATTTATAGGGGAGGATATAGATGCACTACAAAGTAACAGCGACGTCTTAGTAGAAGCGTGCGATGAGATAGGTCTACAGGTAAACATATGGAGAAGATAGCTAACTTTCAGAAAATAGGAATAGAAATTTGTGCTCTGATTTTATTTCCTAGACTCTTCTTCCATGCAACCAATAAAATATGATTCTGATATGAAATGATAGACCCCAACATATAAAAATGGTGTGGAGAAAAATAGCAACTAATTTATAACTATTCTTACTAAAAATAAAAACTTTGATTAAAAGGCAGAGAACGTTACCACTCATCTACAAAGCGAGCTGGTTTGAGTAGCTATATGAAAGTGTCTTTAAGCTTATTAATATACTCGAGCGCATTGTTATAAATGGTTCTAATTTTCAATACTATTCAAATAATGATACTGGGGTGTTTAACTATTACAAATTCAGAGTCAGAGGACTTCAGAGAAAACTTTTAACTATTTCTTATCCTCAGAGCTAATTATTAATTTTCGCTTTTGTTTGAAAGGCAGTATACTGGTGCTGAGAGAGCACATCATCCGATAGAAAGTTTGACATTGATTTCCATAGGAAGCTATAATTAAAGATCGGAATTCTGATTAGGTTCCAGAATGAGTTCTTTTTTC
>JAGDQP010004520.1:46739-82882 GCA_022664845.1 Lepisma saccharinum | reverse complement strand
TAATAATAATAATAATAATAATAATAATAATAATAATAATAATAATAATAATCGTCTAAGGGGCTTTTGCAGTAGCACATTCTCCTCATCTTATTCTTTTGTCTCCTCCCCACACTTTTAAACACAGACATTACAAACAACATAAAGAATCCATTCAAAAGTTATTCTTATGCTGCAAATAAGGAAATCAGATAGTTTCGTTTGTGGAACACTATGTTTGTAATACTTGTTGTGATTGGCAAGGAATGAGCCTGCAGGTCATAAATAAATTGAAATCCAAAATATATGAAATTCATGTATTGTATTTACCACCGGAGTGATGTCGATTTTTTTTTTAGCAATAAGCTGCTGTCCTGATAGTATCATAATTTTACAATATGTGTTCTATGTGGCCTCAATCAGAGCGAACGCGAGCGTGGACACGGCGAGTTAATGATCTTTGAATGTTGTCTAATATTTCAGGCGTATCTCGAATTACTTGAAATCCGACGTGGATACATTGTTGAAGATTTCGTTGAATACACAATATCTTTCAAACGTTCCAACAAATAAAAATCCATAGGATTTAGATCTAGTGAACGAGCGGGCCACGAAGCTGGACCACCCACTACTATTATCTTTCCTGAAATATGTCATTTAAATGTATTGGAACTTGTTCATAGAAATGAGGTGGAGCTCCATCGTGCATTTGACCACAATAGACCTCTAGTTTCTACTTTTAGCTTCACCTGAAGCTCCACATCGTTACGTCTGAACACTGATGCCCCTCGGTGAGCTCTCTTCAGTGGGATGGAATGGGAAAGGTAGCGGTCAGTGCCTCTCTTCAATGTATTGTCCAGGCATTTGCATTATGGGACAGGGAAAACGTGAATATTCTAAAAACATTATGTTCGTCCTGAGCGGGACACAAACAAGAGCCATCTCCCCTGTGCTTATTTCATGTCTGCGATCATAGCTACTAGTCTCCATCAAGCAGTTATGCTATTGCGTTTTCGCTCTGTCACGTAGGAAAGCCAACTGCAATTGAACTTTTGCTGTTGGATCTGCATAGAAATTCAGTCTTGCCCGATTTCGATTTCAACATTTTAATGTATCATACTCAATCTTACAAATACAAAGAGAATCACATAATGATATTCTTTCAGGATATTATGTATGTTCCATCAACTGGATTTGAACCCTCCTTGTTCTTTTCAATTTCACGTTGTCAATACATTACGTTTTGTGAATTCAACCCTCAACTTTTTATTTCTAGTGCATTTTCGTCAATAATAATATGGACGTATTTCGGTTCAATAAGCTGTACAATTCTAAATGT
This sequence comes from Lepisma saccharinum, assembly GCA_022664845.1. Lineage (NCBI taxonomy): Eukaryota > Metazoa > Arthropoda > Insecta > Zygentoma > Lepismatidae > Lepisma > Lepisma saccharinum. Next base: position 81,564 of record JAGDQP010004520.1, on the reverse strand, counting down.
TGACAGGGTTCTATGGCCCAGCCGGAATTCTTCATCAAAGCACCGTCACCCGCATATTGCCCACCCGACCAACGGGGTCACCTTTTGCCTTACACTACATCTGTCATTCTCGTAATCACCACCTTTCCATTGACAGTGAGAAATGATACACTGTCTCTTTGGGACAAATAATCTAACTGCTGATTGAGTTATTGTTACTCATACTCCTATCCTGACAGCTATGCCGGCCGGGTAGCCGTGCGGTCTACGGCGGTAGGCCAACGATTCGAAGCTCCTGGATTTTAATGGCTAAAGGGCGAATCGTGACGGGCCGAAGTCCAAAGTTACTAGACTGGCCCATATAAAAATCAAGTTAACCCAAAAAGTTTTTTCTCCTAACAGTTATGATGCACATTTTTTAAAAATCGCTCTCCATTCGGAATCTACTTGAAATATCGACATGCGGTAAACGAATTATTGTTACCTGTATAGAAGTCGTTTCATTTATGCTGTTTTTGACTCAACTTTACTTGGATTTTTTTGGGGGAATCCCCTGGTTCCTTTGGGGAATTCCTTGCGCCCTGCTCGTAGGATTTTCAAATATGCAATTTTGGATAGCCTATATGTGACTTCCTCTAATATTTTCTGATCCGCCTACTCTCCGGTTTTTCGTATTCCAAATGATCTGTTTTGAAGTTGATTTTCCCACGCATTCGGCAGCCTATAGCTCCGAAAGTACCGAATATTCTCAGGTACAGATCCTTAAATTATTGTACGCATTAAATCACCAGATTGAAAACAAGGTTTCTGAACTCAAGTCTGACGTCAGTTTCCTTCTATCTGTATTTCTTTAGGCTGGCCTGCGTTACAGATGGAATTAATAAAATTCCAAGCAAATTAGTTTGGATTTGATATAAAATAGGTCTTCGTAGGAGGTCTTCGTACCTACGGTGCGAGTGTGTGTGTGTGTGTGTTAGTTTTCATATTTGTGAAGATACTGGATACATGACAAGCAATGATGAAATTTTGGAAAGTGACCCGAATAATACATGTGAATGTGTATCAAATGAACTGAGATTTTGACATTGTTTATTTTAGTTCAGAAATTAGAATTCCCGTAGATGATGACGTCATATGCTTACGCAATTACTTGAATGCTAATTTCTCAGCTAAAATAAACAGTCAAACTTTCGGATACACATTCACATGTTATTATTGGGGGCGCTTTTCAAAATTTCATTATTGCTTGTCATTTGTCCAGTATCTTCAAAAATATGAAAATTCACACACTCACGACGTGGGTAACGAAGGCGTCTTGACCCTAACTCGAAGCAGAGCGTTTGTTTTGTCACTCAAACACATCATTCCGCGAAATGTGCTTCGTAGTATTTGTTTATGAGCAATAAAGCGACTCTATTTTCAAATTCTTTGTTTAGACTCGGTTTCCATACCAATTTGTTTTTGTTTCACTGTCTGTCTCAATTACATTGTGTGTGTGTGATATCGGTCATCTTTTCCGCTCAGAATTCATCAATAAAATCTCCAGTGTTTTTTTTTTCATTCAGGTTGCAATTACTTTTGAGTGTAGGGCGATGAGGAAATGGCAACAGGTGGAACAATGGAGATTTAATGTTAAGTCGTTGTGCTAGTACATGAAAGAGACGAAGAAAAAAACCTCTTTGTTCTGTCACACATAACCTTTACAAATTCAGATTAAAGTTGACTTCACTCTTTAAAGATGATATGTTGAAACAACGTGCAACAGTTAGCATTCGCTTCAGTTCATTAATTTATACTTTTGTATTCTCAAAAGAAACAATTTCGGTTTACCACGGTACGGTACGCTGAAAGTGAAAGATAATTTATTTGCTTCTTAAAACTATCTGCTCCACAGTTCGTTCGATCTCTTCTTGTACAGTTATTCATCTCGGATTACTATTTAAACTCTTAATTTTGTACATTGTTTTCAAACAAGTTAAGAATGTATCAATAGCTGGTTCTTGTAACCAAGGAAGGAAGTAAAATGTACACCGTAAGTCGTAGTTCATCAGAGCATATTGTAAGCAAGATGTGTAATGGAATAAAGTAACAGTGCAAATATATGTGCGCAAGAAATCGTTCAAAATCACATTCAGAAGGATGTAGTTAGCCTAACCTTGTAGATATGAGTACAGAACTAAAAAGAACTCCAGGAAAGATGGACACAAGACTTTTAAAAAATATTGTATTATTCCTGTCGAAATAGATATAGAAATATTATGTTGTCTATGATGGATTGTTTAGGTACTTTATCAAATGTTTGGACAAGACAAAAGCAAATTACCTGTTTATTCTAACACAGAAATAAATAATTATTTTTGCAGTGTAACGAATGATGATCTGTATTAAATGTAGGTTATGATCAATGGCTTCAAATTTACTGTCGTCAATAAAAAAGGAAGTTGAAATGTCAGCTACTTGTGTCAATTTTCTGTCTCGTTTTGGTACCACAGGCTGCCGAAAGCCTGAGAAAAAGAACTTTAGACTTCGCATATCCAAGACCACTAAGGAACTAAAGTGGCATGTCATCGAGAAAGATTTCAAGTTTGCATTGCCAAACAATACATATTCCAAAATCATGCAATGGGAGCCTAAGGGATTTACCAAAGAAACTAGGGTATTTTCAGAAATTCTCTAAAGTAAAGAGGTCGAAATGAGCATGGATTTATAGCATACCGTAACGGTAACTCGTTTTCGGAAAGTCAATATCTCAAACATATTAGCCAGGAAGCCAAGGGGACCATTTTTAAAGCCACGTTCACTCCCCGCTCCATGATCCATCGGGACAAATTTTTCTATTTTTGCTTATGGTCTAAATAAAATTTGTAGCCATGTTCCCAAAAAATAAAACTTATTTTAGACCACAACGGCGGAAATTTTTGGTCGAAAATTGGTCAGAAGTCTATTTTTTGCAACATATTTCTATGAGCCCCCACATGCACCTTCTGATCGTTCGGGAATCATTTTCTCTTATTTCTTATGTTTCAAATGAAATTTATAACGATGTTCTCAAGAAATAAAACTGGTTTTAGACCATAATGGTGGTCATTTTTGGTCGAAAATTGGCCAAAGACGAATTATTTGCTTTTTTTTAAAGCGCTTCTGTTGAAACAAAATATTTAAAACTCACTTGAACTTAACTGGCACTAGCACTGGTACTGTCTTACCGCCTTCGTCTAAAAGAAATGTTAGTTATACGATAAACGCACCCAAAAATTGTGTGCCTGAACCTCCAAAAATGGGGAACTGGAAAATAAAAATTTATAAAATGAGTCATGTGAAGTATCAAATGAAAAGATTTTTCCGACTGAATATAAATTCTTCTATTCTTCAGAAGAAGATAGGTATCGGTATTCAAATTTATAGCAAATTTATAGCCAAAATAACGGGAATTTTCGGTCAAAAATTTGTCAAAGACTTTTTGTTTCGCTGTGTTAAAGAAAAAACAAAGACAAAGCCGTGCATGTGAAACTTAACTTTGAAACACATTTTAATCCACATGGTCACATTTTACTGCATATTCTTTTTGGATGACGAATGGCCAGTTACTATCGTTAATTTATTTATACAATGTATTTTAAATTTATAACATTTTCCTCCTTGCAATCAAACAAAAAAAAAATGTTTATTTTACAAATTACCCTACTAACAAGGAAAGTCGATGAAGTGGTACGCGGGGATCTGCATGTGTTATATATCGTTGGTAAGGTCACACCGAGTACACGTTACATGTGAAATATCTCGCTTTTGAATAGGGCCTGTAGGGGACGTGACGACCATTTGAAGATCCGAACAATGCACGCCCCGAAACACCAGAAAACGTGGACAAAATGGGAAGCTGTGTTTCAATGTGTATGAGACTTGGTATATATATATATATATATATATATTTAAAAGGTGGCTGAGTACGAATCTGACATCACATTTGTAAAATTCAAAATGGTGGACAAAAATTACAAAGGAAACAAGCTATGGATCTGAAATTGGGTATATAGAGATATTCGACATCGCTAATTATGAATCGGATACCAAAATTTTAAAATTCAAAATGGCGGATCCATTACTTCCCAATTACCAGAACCTTGTCGCTCGCAATCCGGAAAGTTAAATAAGGAACTGGTGGGCGATTTTTTCCGTAATGTCCTCAAATCTAACGTAGAGAAGTTTTCAGCAAAGAAGGTCGTTGTGATTGCCGATGCCTGGAGTGCTCAAAGTCAAAGACATTCTACAAAGATGACAGTGTTGTGTTACATTAAAAATCCTTCCACCAGGTCCCACTGCTTTCATCCAACCACTGGATGTGTTTTGCTTCCATCAGTGGAAGGAGTTTGTGAAACGATTCACTGAACATGCCTTCCTTACAGGAAACAAAGCACTGTTGCACAGGCATTACAAGGTCTTGAAAATTCATAGCCTCATTTTGAACCAATTTCAGTCGACGCTGTATCGCCCCTTGTTAAGGCACGCCCGGTACAAAGCGGGTTTTGATGTACCATATGTTACATTTCAAGGTGTAAAGGACATAAATGTTTCTTTCGACGAGCCCATTTGCCAGAACTGCAAGCAGGAAGAATCCTGAGTTGCATGTTCTTATGTATTTTGTCGTAAAAACCTGTGTTACACCTGTTTCTTTGACCTCTACCATTATCATTACTCATTATACACTCTTTCCCTCATCCTCTTACACGCATGTAACGCACAGCAGTGCATACCTAGGGGGGGGGGGGGAAGGGGGTTCAAATTGTAGACGGCATCATGTGATACCAGAAAGACAGTTGTGGATACATAACGCATTCTATAATCCAAAACGCGCACTTTTTCACTGCCATTGCAATGGGGTTCGAAACACCACTATATGTGGACAAACGTCATTTTCTGGCTGAAAGCTCTGCTGTATACTACAACAAACTCCCTCTTTATTATCACGAATCAGCTGCCCCTACTTACTACTATAAGTATTTTTCTACTACATGTATAATCATCACATATGTCCGTTATGTACATCTTTTTATGCAATTTTTGTCCGCCATATTGGATCTGCCATTTTGAATTGTACAATTTTGGTACCAGATTCATAATTAGCGACGTCGAATATCTCTATATACCCAATTTCAGATCCATAGCTTTTTTTTTTTTTGTAATTTGTGTCCGTCATGTTGGTTTCGCAATTTTGAATTTTAAAAATGTGATGTCAGATTTGTACTCAGCCGCATTTTAAATCTATATATACCAAGTCTCATACACATTGAAACACAACTTCCCATTTTGTACACGTTTTCTGGTGTTTCGGGGCGTGCATTGATCGGATCTTCAAATGGTCGCCACGTCCCCTACAGGCCCCATTCAAGCGAGATATTGCACATGTAACGTGTACTCGGTGTGCATTGTGCCTAAACACAATGACCAAAATCAATGCAAATTCAATTGAATTTAACCTAAAATGACCATTTTTTTCATTATCATTTCGGGGACACTTATTTTTTTTTAAATATTCCAACTGGCACAGATGTCATACTAGCACATATTTCTACAAGATGTATGTATGTGGGCTGGTTAATCGATTTTAATCGATTTAACCCTACCATATCTGAATCCTCATCAACACCTACTAATATCCCTAGAACGTAAATGTAAATTCCGTTCAAGTGTTGTAATGACATTATCTGCTCTTTTCTATTTCAAAGGGATTTCAATTTTAATTTAACTAGTGGCTTAACGAGTTTGTAAATAGTGGTACATCAAACTCATTGGTTGAATAGCTTATTTTGGGTATGATAACATAGAGTGGTTTTATAGTTTCTTCGGTACGTAAAGATTAGCGTTGTATTTCTTAACTGCTCTATTTCTGTCTCTGGTTATGAGCAGTAACTGAAAGATAAATTATTTTATTTGAAATGATAATCTCTTATGCTGTCTTAGTAATTCTTATCGTTTCGCTTCAATTATTTACTTTATGTTGAAGCGAATCTCGGTTTTGTTTACTAAACTTGGGTAACTGAAGCTCATTTGTATTGGGGCAGCTTCTTCGTTTTCTCTATCACTTTTTTGTTTCCACCATTACTTGGGAAACTACTGCAATTTGATGGATATTTTCCTATTCGTGCAAGCAAAATTGCTTGTTGCTACAGAAACAGGAGCTTACAACTCCTGTCCTCGCTTGGTTTATTTTCTTTGGTTTTTACTTTTAACCTATGTATCCATTCTCGCTAGAGCACATTGGTGCGTAGAATTGACTAAAGAAACAACAATTATCTTTAGCAATGTTCGCTTGTCTCTCCCAGGAAACCTCGCGTTGAAGTAAAAATACATCGTATATCTGTCATGTTACTTGTTACAGAAAAATGTATTGTTAACAATCTCTATGGTAGTATTTACCTAACTGTTTGGATAGCCAATTTTAGGGATTTTCTGGCGAAATACTAATATTCTGATGTGTGTGCTGCGAATTAAATGAATTCATGTGTGTAGTAAGCGACAATACGAGGAAGATAACAGGTAAGAAATGTCTAATATAGATCTTTATCATTTCATTGAAATTACTGTATATCATAGACCTACTTGTTTGATGGTATTATCTAAACTATACCTTTGTATTCATATACTTATTTTGCTTTGTATTCCAAGTAGGTTAGGTGCTTATTTCTCACATACACTATTTTGCGATGTAATATAAGCTGAAAGTCATACATTATTTTTCATTTTACTTTTAGATATAGACCTTATAAGTTCCATTGGAGAACTGAAGTTCAATCGCAAAAGGGTACCATTCAAACTTGCTTTGTTACTCAGAAACTGATGTTTGTTTAAAGGACTCTTTCAGACCTGCAAGGAAAATTCAGTAAAATATTTACTTTCAATTGGCTTTCTTTCTTCTTGGCCGTCCCACGTCGATCGTTTTCTCTTTTGTTTTCTGACATGTCTATTGACCTTTTGTGTTCTGCTCCCACTGCATTCAACTTTTAAAAAGCACTTTATAGTAGGCTTTCTTGTTTGCCTTTGCAAAGTTCTCATATTTAATATACAAGCCATAGAAGTTTAGTGTAAGATTTAATTTCCATACTAGTAATTTTTATTAAATACGTGATTGACAGATGCACCTTGTGGATAAAATAAGAAAAGGGGTGATATAATCATGTTGTTTCGTTTTTGCGGAATAAAGTGCCTAAGTTTAAACCCAGAGAAATCGAATTCTTGCATGGTAATTACATATTTCCGGATAAATAGAAAATAATACATTAAAGCTAAAGTGCGTTGATGGAAGTTAATTTGCATCAATAATATAAATCTTGCAAGTCAAAATTTTGATGTTATTGATGTCACAGTGTTGCTAACTAAATATGCAATATTTTTACAAGTAGTATGAAGTTAGTTTATTGCATAATTGGCACAGCATTAAAACAATTAGTTTTCTAACACATGTTTCCGAAATTGTGTTATTTTGTGTGCTACTAGTGTAAAAATATGTGCAAAAGTGTTGCGTGTACCTTTCTGAAGGGGTAATTCAGGCCTGCCAAGTGTCAGCTTTTACGGCTGACATTAGAATTTTTCTATGTTTGTCAGTGTGTCAACGCGCCGTATACATATGTCATCTTTTTTTCAATCTTTTTAGATTAATGCACTTTTATCTTCCACATCAAAGTCTTTTATGATAAGTTCTCTTTTTGAATAACAGATGGCAGTTCTTCTCAAAACATTTAGTTGAAATTCTTTGAGTAGTGAATATTTTTCTAGTAGCTTCAAAAATGTATTGAAGTTCACCTGTAATGATAGGCCTATGAATTCTTTTTCTGATGAATTTATGCAATTCAAATGCAAACAAACGCAAGTTGCAGAAACGCTTCAAAATTGTGAGGTAATTTGGAGTAATCTTTACAATAAAACTGACTGCAATGATGTAAAAAAATATGAAAAACTGTGCATGGTTGTGCAGCTTGTTATAATTTTGCTCTCTCGTAGCAATGCAAGAGAGGAGGAAGTATTCAGTCTTATCTGACGAAATAAAACCGTTCGGTTCCTCCACGAAGATGGACAGAAAACTGACCTACTCTTTTCTATGTTGCAAGATGAATCATTATGGGAAATATTATGAACGTGAATTTGAATCAAACTTCTTAAAGCAAGCTAAATATGTCACTGATGAGTACAATGAAAGTACATCTAACAAATAAATCTAACAAATAAATTGCCTTGTTTTTTGGAGAATTAATTTAAATAGCAATAAATTTAATGTCAACTTTTTTTCATCTTTTGTCAGCTTCTGTAGATACTGATATCAGCTTTCTCTGCAATTAAAACTTGGCAGGCCTGGTAATTCTGTGTGCACTTGTTTTACATGATCACTTTTTACACTTTTCTAGTACATATTTTGTTTTTCACTTATAGTTAATATTACCCTTGTTCACTTTCGCTTCAAACTTGAACATCAAGCGAGCTTTAATATACTCTCGGATTTAATGCAGCTCAGTTGGTTAGATCATTAGGTTATCTAGCTTAGGCTAACGTTTTAAATCCTTTTCCATTATATCAAAATCGTTAATTAATACACTGTTACTTGTAAAAGTTCGTTTTATTTTAGTTCAGGCTATACGGGAACATTTTGACCCAAATCTACGGGGAAATAGTATAGCTTTGTGAAAAATTGAGTTTCTTTTATCCTAGATAATCATTCGGGTCCGGATTTTTACACATTTGTAAACATCGTTTTAGGCTTTATAAAGAGTTGGTTTAGCTTTACTTAGGACTTTTTTTCTTCTACCATACATGTATTGAATTGACAAATATTTGCATTAAAACTGAATAATTATCAAATAAATTTCAACTGCAAACATATTTTCATTTGTATGTTAACGATTAACTGAACCTAAAGCAAAGAAAAAAGTAGAAAAAAGATTTAAAAACTGAAATCAAAATTCCAACTTCTTATTTTCTCAATATTCAGTAAAAGATTACCATACAAAGCAAAAACTTCGAGAAGCACTCACATTTAACCTCCTCTGTATAGTAAACTGCTCTGCCGTTTTACATTTAATATTTAATCGTTATCTCTTGGAACACAGCAACAAATCCATTTCTTTTTAACGACTTATTCATTGTTAGGCAGTGTTAAAATGAATAGCTTTATTTAAACTGGAGACTTTTCTCGCAGTGTTCTCATGCCTGGCGCTCTGAAGTGCACTCAGCCTCCTTGGTACTCCTAAGCTCCTTGGGAAGATAATGGCGGTCGAGCGTAGGAGTGACATACCCACCTCACTTCGTATCGTAGGTCTAGAATATGTGGAGCGTTACCTTCATATTCCCATGCATCGTTCACGGCGCGTGCGTATCGCACAGGGAATAGTTTATTTTTACCTTTACAATCTATGCAAACAAAGTACTAATTGAGGCGTATGCGCGAACAAAAGTCTATGTGCCATGTTAAAAGATAGCACATGTACTTTTGTTCGCGTATACGCCTCGATGGATTCGCGGTACATGGCTGTTATCATAGTCTTTGCATGACTTCGACACACTCAACGAAAACAAAACAAAATAATTGAAGACTTTTAAGCAGCTTTAGCTCAGGCGGAACGGAAACAAGGAAGTAGCAAAGAGTAAAAGTGAAAACAAGTGCACATTGGTGCATTTTTTCGCTATAAACAGTAGAAACTTCCTGTATTAATACCAACTTTACTTTTTTATTTCTGAAATGTTCAATTTAGCCTCCTTTAGGTTTCAGGTTTTATTAGCTGTTTCAAAGTCCTATAGGAATTTCACATTTGATTAAGAAATGACTGAAACAAAAATATATGTTACAATAGTGATGTTGGCAAGTAAGAAATAAAATATTTTAAAGCTAAGAATTCAGACCCTTGTAATCATATTCTATGTCCACCTACATCCAACTCTTGTGTCATCAAATATGGCTGACGACAAATGAAGATCAAGTACGTTCTAATCTCCTTCTCGACAAATGTGTGCGTTCATTTCATTCTCTAATATTTTGCCGTTTTGTGACAATTTCCAGATCCAGCCATTGCTCCCTTTCCTACATCCGACTTTCTTCTCCATTTTTTGTAAAGTCCCTTATTACACTTTTCTTTAGTTCGCAATGGTTCGTGGTGTCCTCAAATTTTGCAACGTTAATTTAACTCATTTCGTGACGTCATACAATGATAAAATTTTGCACAGCGACGTAAGTCGGGTGATAATACACTATTCCATTGTTACTTTCAAAAATTTCTCTATTTAAAAAGCATACATTTTAGTACCGGGTTGGAGTTACTCCTCTCCCAACAGGCATATCCCCAGGTAGCGGATAGGGAGGGGAATGCCAACCAGTTATGTTGGGTACCGGAAAAATTCCGGGCGGACCACAACCAGTACTGCTGGCTTGCAGTTAGTAGAGCAATCTACAAAGGCTAGGGGAAGATACCCCCGAACAAAAATACCATGGTGAAGGGAAGCATCTTAGCTTAATTATTACCCTGAGGCTCAAGATGAATTACATCGGAAAGGCTCAAGATGACAGAGGACGACATCTGGAATGTCTGCCTTTACTGCGAGATCGTACAGATGACAACTCTACCGCTAAAGCATGTCAAGAAATAGTAACAGATGGTTCATGGATTCTCCTGGGGTAAAATATTCCGGAGGTAAACTAGTTCCTTATTCAGATCTCCGGGAGGAGCCTGCTTCAAGGGACTCGAAGAATAGGATTGAGAAGATCTTAGAATTGGAACATGGAACGTACGAATATTATACAAAACGGACGCTCTTCAGGTGGTGGTACGAGAGACCGAGAAGTACGAGCTGGACATATTTGTGTAACAAGAAGTTTGGTAGGAGGGTCACGATAGTATCCGAAAGGGAAATACACTTTCTACTGAAGGGAAAATCAGTCACACATTTTAGGAACAGGATTCCTAATCAAGAACAACATCCTTCCGGCAGTTCAGAATATAGAGTTCGTAAACGAAAGATATTGTACGTTACGATACGTACTCGATGGGGCAACACGGTTTTAATAAAATAAATAATGTCTATGCACCGACCGATGAGGCTGATGGGAATGACAAAGATATATTCTATGATGAGCTAGAAATGCTGTTTGAACGATTACCGAAGTATAATTAGAAAATCGTGTTTGAATCGTGACTTCAACGAAAAGCAGGGAGGGTAGAAAAGTATAGACCTACTACTATAGACAAATACAGCCTACACGAAAAGATCAACAATAATGGAGAAAGACATAACTTTCGCGATTTCGAAAAACCTACTGGTAAAGAGCACGTACTTTGAACACAATGACATACACAAATATACATGGATATCTCCATAAGGCAAAACTCTCAAACACATCACGTATAAGTTAATAGACGAAGACACACCAACGTAATAGACGTTAGGTCTTACAGAGGAGCGGAAGGTGATACCGACCATCAATTAATGATCACAAAAGTAAGGGAAAAGTTATGCATCGCAAACACAGAAAGCAAGGGATAAAATAACTGAAACTCGAAGTTAAACGATTAAATACTCCGAGCGTAAAAGCAGATTTCCAAATCGAAATCTCAAGTAGGTTCGAAATGCTAGCCGACTCGAGTAATAATAAAGATTAAGGGAGCAGGAAAGGAACGCGTAGGTGAGAGGAGAATGCAGAAAAACAAGCCTTTGTTTAATGAAGAGTGCCTTAAGCTTCATGGGGACGGAAACAAGCAAGGCAACGATGGCTAAGTAATAAAAGCGAAGCAAATACCAACCACTACAGTAACTCGAAAGAAAGGCTACACGGGGGTTCACAAGCAAGAAGCAAAAATATGACACAGAAGATTCAGGAGATAGAGGAAAGCGGCAAGAAAAATAACATACGAAATCTATACAAAGGGGTAAGTTCGTTAAGAAAAGGTTACCAGCCGATGTTAAGATGATTAGAAATGAACCTGGAGATCTTCAGGCGGATCCGACTAAAACTGTCGATGTAAGGAAAAGTTATTTCGACAAACTTCTTAATTTACACAACGGAGAACAAACAGAGGAACTTGAAATCTATACCTAAGAACCGTAGATAACCGAACCTATCGAGATCGAAATGTCAATAAATAAATTGAAGAATTTCGAATGACCAGGAACATACAATATTCGAGCCAAGTTAATTAAAGCGGAAGGAACGGCTCTAATCAAGGAAATGCTTACATTGATAAATGCTATATGGAGAAAGAAGGAGCTTCAAAAAAAAAAAAATAAATAAATAAATAAAAAAAAATGAAAAACCTAAATAATAGTTTCTGTTTATAAACAAAGGCGATAAATAGGACTGTAATAATTACCGTGGAGTATCCTTACTTCACACCTGTTACAACGTATTAAGTAATATTCTGTTAACACACTTATGTGTATACGTAGGTGAAATAATTGGAGATCACCAATGTGGATTTAAAAGAAATAGATCCAAATTGGGCCACAGTTTCGTCTCGAGGCATGGAATCGAGAATCTTGGAGAAGAAGTGGGAATACAATGGGACGGTTCACCAGCTGTTCATTGATTTTAAGAAGGTTTATAATTCTATTTAAAGGGAAAAGCTATACAGTATCCCGTACAATCTGGAATTCCGAAAAAACTGGTTCAAGTAGTGAAAATGTGTCTGAATGACCCCATAAGCAGAGTACGGATAGGTAATAATATGTCAGATAGTTTCGAGATTCGCAATGGATTGAAACAAGGTGATGCCTTATCATCACTACTGTTTAACTTTGCGTTAGATAAATTTTGGTAAACTTTATTTTTATATGGGCCAGTCTAGTAACTTTGGATTTTGGCCCGTCACGATTCGCCCTTTAGCCATTAAAATCTACACCCATTCCCCTGCCGGGACTCGAACCCGGGACCTTTCAGTTGTTGGCCTATCGCCATAGACTACACAGCTACCCGGCCGGCAGCTTTGCGTTACAATATGCGATTTTAAAAATTAAAGGGGACAAAAGTGACTAATATTGGATGGTTTGACGTAGATTTAATAGGGGACGATATAGATGCACTACAAAGCCACACCGATGGCTTAGTAGAAGCGTGCGATGACATAGGCCTACAGGCAAATATAGATAAAAACAAAATACATGATAACAAGTTGGAACACAGGGGATAACGGAAATAGGTACATAATAATTATGAATGAGAACATAGAGAATGTAAACAAATGTAGATACTTGGGAGCATATGTAACAAGTAAAAACGAGGTCATGGAAAAAATAAAAAGTTGCTTACTGTCGGGCAACGCATGTTTCTGTTCTGTCTAAAATAATCTAAGATCGCGATTAATATCAAGGAAATTCAAATTGAAAATATACAGAACGGTTATTTTACCGGTAATACTTTACGGTTGCGAAAGTTGGAGTACGACCCTAGCAGATAAACGTAAATTACGTGAGTTTGAAAATAAGGTTTTAAGACAGATTTACGTGCCGAAACGCGACGAGATGACTGGAGAGTGGAGGAGACTGCATAATGAAGAACTCCACGGACTGTACGATTCAGCAAGTGTTGTAAGAATAATGAAATCGCGACGACTAAGGTGGGCAGGCAATGTAGCTCGAATGGGGGAAAACGAAGATTATATTCTATCCTGGTTGGAAAGCCGAATGTAAAAAAGACCCTTGGGAAAACCGAGACGTCGTTGAGAGGACAATATTAGAAGGGATCTTCAAGAAGTAGGTGTTCGTGATGATAACTGGTTTGATGTTGCCGAGAGTAAAATCCAATGGCGAACGTTTGTTACTGCGGCGATGAACTTTCGAGTTCCGTAAGCCATAGAGTTAGTTATATTTTAGTAAGAATTTCCATATCCTAAAATAAATACTTGGCCGCAAAGATGTTGCATTTGATTGGTTGAAGAACACTTTGGGATTTGGGTAGCAAGATTATCTTAAGAAAAGGTATCCAAACACCGAAATAACTAATGAAAAACTTTTTGTAACTATACTTTTCTTAATTCGTACTAAAAAGCACAAAATTAATAAGAAAACATGTAGCGCGCCAATTGAAGAATTTATAAAGTGACAGTATATATGAGAGCGCGCCGCATGCTTTTATTTTAGTCATGCCTAAACACAATTATTTATTTTACATTTCAGTACGAATTTTTTTAAAAATGGTATGTTTTTATAAACTTATTCTTACTTTTTCCTCGCTAAATTACTTCAACACATATGTAACTATATTATTTATTATTGACATTTATTTTTGTTTCAGAGTTGACTATTTAACGATTGTCATGGATTCATAATTTAAGGCATGAATGTAAACCACGACATAGCAAACATCTTGATATGGATTTAACGGACTGCACAGTATTGAGAACTACATATTATGCACAGAGCTCCTTGCAAGTGTAGGAGTTGTTACAACTGAAAGATGTCTCTTTAGTCATTTATTGATGCAAGTGTTCAGAGAGGTGACGCATTGCAACCAATCCACAGAAGCTGTCGTCAATGTTTCTTCTTACCAATTGTTGCAGAAACTACACACGTTCCAGTTCTATGGCGACATATAAAAGAAATATTGTTTATACAAATTGAAGATAAAGTACAAGATCAGAATCTGTACCGTTCGATTTCAAACTACCTAGGTATACTGATTATTTTGCTGTGAGTTGGTTTATATTGAAATTGAAACATAAAATCCCTCAACGTAACTCAATATTATTATTGTAGTGGTAATTTTGAAAGAAAAAGACATAATATCATCCTATTCGCAAATATCTTCTGACAAATGGTGAGAGGCAGTGCAGACAAGACTAAATAGGGATAGCAGAAGTTATATGCCACCTTAGCTGTTTCAAGCAGTTAATAAGTTCAATTCGTGCCAAGTCCTCTAGAACAACCGCATAAACCACGAGAACCACTGGTCGAATGTAAAGTTTCAGCATTTAAAATGTTATTTGCATTCCTTGGTAAAAACGACGACTCAATGTATAGAGTCGAAGATTAAATTTTGAAAATGAAGGAGTTATGCTGAGATGATGATGTGTACTTAGAAAACAGATGAAAACGAAACTTAAACCACATTAGGTTGACATCATTAATAGGGAGCAAAAATATAGTCACTTTAAAAGATTCAGTTCTTCATATTTTGAATTCGATGTGGTAAAATGAGTGTAAATCTGATCCAGAAGAAAAAAGGCGACCAATAGTCGAAGTAGCAGCAGGTATCGTTCGCGAGGATATTTAAGCAAAAATTTTCCAAACAAATGTACATCACATTATTACTGAGGACACAACTGGACTCATTGTAAGTGCGTAAGGAGAACAACTTAAAATGCACAGTAGGGAGAATGTATTCAAATGATGATGAACATCATGCACGAAGCAAAGTATGCAGCGTTGTAAACCAATGATTATACATGAGCTGAAATATCAGAAGTAAATCAATACTTTGTATCATATCTCAAAAAACATTCGTTTCCGGGTTTATTGGGACGGAACTTGTTTTGTTCCTTTTAAGTATGAATCGCCACGTCAAGTTTGTTCTCATATTTACAAATAAAACAATTATTTTTGGAAATGAGATTCATTACACCTTATTTAATGTCTTTCCCAAATATTGTATAACAATATATAAATTGGGCCGACAAGAGAATTCTAATCCACCTTTTTTCATGGAATTGAATTTATTTAAAGATTCAAGCGATCTATGATTCAGGCTCTTATTTCAGTATGATGTCATGTACATGCTTATATGCAGTGATATGCGATGAATCATTTATGTATTATTGTTTAGTGTTTTACAATAATCTCTTATCATTAATGTTTTGTTTCGCCATGACACAAGAATATAACTGCATCTGTCCACTGACCAAATCCCAATGTGTTACGTCCAAGTACACAATCATTTTCATAATGTTCAAATGGGCCAATCCATTACGCCCACAATGGAAATGCTTACGAATGAACATCATAAAGCTTCCTCAATGCAATGATTTACGGTAAAGATGAAACGAACTCTGTTAGATCAACCTAAATTTCCGTTATACCTCATCCCAAATAGAGGTCGAACATTTCTTGTAGGTGCTAGCTGTGGCTAACAAAATAAACTATATGAAAACTATCACACAAGCCAAGTGATATTTTAAGCCCCTGGCCCACACATATGTTGTAGCTGCCTGAAGATCAAAACAGAATCCATGGCAGTACAGTGGCAGGACTATCCATTATAGTGCGGATGATTCCTACCAAAGTAGGCCTACTGCACGCTAATCATATATACTGATTTCAGCGAGTACACTTTAATAAAGTTAGTTTCTAAAGTATTTGTAGTAAATTCACCTTTTTAAATATCTTGTTTTTGTTTAGTAATTACTTCTTGCGTTCGCTTTGCCTACAGGAGGAAAAAAGTTCACATCTTTTTGGATTGATTCGTTTTCAGGAGAGTAAAATTAGTTCGAATTTCCTGGTTGGCTATATACTTCAGGAGGGCAAACAAAGTAGTACAGACGTAAAAAGATTTTGTTCACTACACATTTACTGACTTGGTCATATGCTGCAGGAGAGTACGCTTGTTCGACATCTACAAACAAAATCTACATCTTGTGGGAACAAACTCAATTTAGGGTTAACACAGTTGAGATTGAGAACTATGTGCTTTACCAGACGACAAACTGATAGCAAAGCTTGTAGGTACCACGTCAATACGATGTGCTGACTTGATAAAAAATATAGTATTTTTTTCCTATTCTAGCGACTACTGTATACCAAATCCGAACAAAAACACCAGAGGTGCAAAAAGTGGAGCCAAGTTCTTTAGCCCTAAAAAGGTGTGAAATGGGAGACGGATGAGCCAAGTTCCTTGGTGACAGTATGTAACAGGAACAAAGGAACTTGGCGCGAGCTGGCAACAGCCTTAGGGTTGGTGACGGTGGACGTAGTGGGGTTTAGGATCCCCACCACCCTTATAGCTTGAGGATCATGAACCTTGCCACCTCGCGCCAAGTTCCTTTGTTCCTGTTACATGCTGTCACCAAGGAACTTGGCTCATCCATCTCCCATTTCACACCTTTTTAGGGCTAAAGAACTTGGCTCCACTTTTTGCACCTCTGGTGTTTTTGTTCGGATTTCACAGCTTTTTGTACGTGTATAATATATATACTCGCTCGCTCGGCCTCGTTTAGGTCCTCGCCCCCCGTAGCTGGCTGCGCTCCCAACTTCGAGTTTTTGGGTACTTAGGCCCCTTTATCGTAATTACTCTCCAGGACACTGTGCTTCCATGTTGCAGATTTTTTCCCATACCCACCACCCGTGGGAATGAGATATTTATTGAAACATAGGGAAGCTTTGCCATATTTATTGTAACCTACTTGTGATGATACAGCAAATTTGCTTCCTGCTGGCGGCCCTAAAATCCACCACCACCAACCCTAAGGCTCGAACATCATCTGGTGTTTTGCTCGGATTTCACAGCTTTTTATACGTGTATATATATATATACTGGGTTCGCCTCGCTGGGTGTGCTGCCCCAGAATTCCGTGTGCGCCCCAACTTCAAATTTTTAGGGCTACGCCCCCTTTATTGTGATCAGACTTTCTGGGGACAGCGCCCCATGCTGTGCAGACTTTTTCCCATATCGCCTCGGGGGCTGCACGCTCATAGCGGTGGTTTCATCCATTTATTGAAACATTTTCGTGATGGTACACCTTCATACCAAATTTCGTTTCTATAGCTTGAATGGTGTGGAAAAGGTTTTTGTGCGGCCATTTTGATCCAAGTTAACAACTTTTTCAAAAATGTAAATTATTCCTAAACTACTCTTGTTAATACACATTTATGCCAAATTTCGTATCCCTAGTTCAAACATTCTGGAAAATGGATTATGAAGTCAGCCATTTTGGATTCAAAATGATGTCTTTGCAGATATTTTGTAATCTACTAGTGATGATATACCGTCATACTTCGAAATTTCATATTTCAATTTTTAACATCTTTTTTCTTACAGAACCTCAAAATCGCTGATTTCGCAATAAACTCTTGTTCCTGTATAGCATGCTGACGTTTTGTGACACGCGAAACTCGACTGCATGCACTGCCGTACGTGTTGATACTCCCCTCGATTCGCTCGCATCGCTGCGCCAAGAATCCCACGGCAGGCCGCGCATCGAACTTGAGGAGTTTGGAGGAACTGCGTCTTTTTATCACAACCAGAATCTGCAGTGCACTGCGCCACATGATGCAGATATTCCCTCATACTCCAGAGCGCTGCGTCCGAATGGGGAAACTTCCACATTCTGCCTGTATAACATGCTCCTGGCAGTGCTAACGTTTGTGACGAGTAAAACTTGGTGGGACACGCAGGAGTATTGAAAGTTGGCGCGAGGAACTAGGCTCATCCATATTCCATTTCACCACTTTTTAAGGTTGAAGGAGTTGACTGGACAGTTTGCACCCCTGGTGCTTTTGCTCGTATTTCGCAGCTTTTTACACTTGTGTAATGTATATACTCGCTTCGCCTCATTGGGGCGCTGGCCCCAGAATTCCAAGATGGCCTCACTGGGGCGCACCCCTTTATCGCAATCAGGCTCCAGCTGGGAACTGTACCCTAGTAGGGGAGACGAGCCGAATTTATTCTAACCTACTCGTAATGGTACACCTTCATACCAAATTTCGTTTCTCTAGCTTCAGTCGTTATAAAGTGGGGCTTAGGCGGACATTTTGGATAAAAGATGGACACATTTTTAACGTTTTCTTATATTTTCGTGACATACTCGTGATGATACACTGTCATACCAAATTTCATTTCTCTATCTCGAACGATGTGAAAAGTGGTATTTCAGCTGCCATTTTGAATCAAAGATGGTGAATTTTTTAAAACGTTGTTATGTTTTCCTAAACTACTCTTGATAATACATCATTATGCCAAATTTCGTATCTCTGGCTCAAGCAGTTGGAAAATGGATTTATGACGCCCGCCATTTTGGATCCAAGATGGCGTCTTTAGAGATATTTTGTAATATTTTCATAATCTACTAATAATGTTGTACTGTCAAACTAAATTTCATTATTCTAGCGGCAGCCGTTTAGGCTGTGTATTCTTTAAAGTTTTAGGGTTGGCGGCCATTTTGAATCCAAAATGGCGACTTTTTCAAATTTATAAAAAGTTTTCTTAATTTGCTATCAATGATGTAGTTTCATACCAAATTTCACTGTTCTATCTTTAATCGTTTAGGCTCTGTATTCTTTGAAATTTTAGGTTTGGCAGCCATTTTGAATCCAAGATGGCGACCTTTTCAAAATGTCGGAATTTTTCCTTTATCTACTTATCATCCTCTACCTTCATACCAAATTTCATGTTTCTAGCTTACTCCAAACACCCTAAACAATATGATGAGTGAGTCAGTCAGTCAGTCAGTCAGTCAGTCAGTGAGTGAGTGAGTGAATGAGTGAGTCAGTTAGCCTAAAATGTGCAATTTCACGGGTCCACAACTAGAACATAGTTTGAGATACGAATATGAAATTTTGTACATCTGCACATATTTACCATATCTCCTTAACGGCAAAAGCTCATATTCCTATCTTTAACATCTTTTTTCTTACGGGGCCCCCAAATCGTCGATTTTGCCATAAACTCTTGTTCCTGTATAACATGCTTCTGGCAGTGCTGACGTTTTCTGACGTGAAGAACTTGGCTCATGCACTGCCGTGCATGTTGATAGTAACTTCAATTTTGTTGTGATAACTGAATATAGCCGTAAGTGTCTCTTGCAGTCAATGTACATATTTTGAAAGAACACTACCAAATTATTGCCAAGAAAAGAAAGGTTTCAGAATTTCAATTTGGAAAAATATACTGTGAAATATTATAGATGTATAATCTATTCTTCACAATTCTAGATCTGTTACTCCTCGCTGCAAAGTTGTATTTAAGAGCGCAGTATTTATATTGACACTTCACCTCTACTTTACACTCAGCCACCATTTCTCACTTAATCTTTGAGGACCTACTGGGCTGCTTTTTATTCATCTGTCCGTCAGTTTTTAATGCAGTCTACCTCCTCAATGAAAGAAAACTGACATCAAATTGAAAATCAACGATATTGATTTGCCGTGTCATTTTTAATTTGAGGACAAAGGTACAGATCTACTTTAGTGATGCAAGTAACTTGTTGTACCTAGCACATTAGATTTTTAATATTTACTTGACTTTTGCTATCCGATATCATAATAGTGCTTTCCCTAATGGTATATTTTTAATATTATACGCTCCTTAGTACAGTATCATTCAGGTTAACAACTTGCAGCTCCTGTACTATGATACTATTTTCACATATGTTACGATAGTTGGAATTGCTCTTTCTTGATGGTAGGATTGTTCGTATTGTTAAAGAAATCATATTCTACATTTGAAGACCTGAATTGCAAAACATACCAAGTCCACCGGAGTATTATTTTTTTAAGAGGAACGAAAAACAGTCCACGGTCTTCGTATGTTAGCTTATTCAGCGGAAATTATTTTGATCTAAAGATGGTTTCTGTGGTGGGATTAGGATATAATATTTATGCAAGTGGATAGCCCTTGGAACATAGATACCGACGAACAGAAAAAAAATGCAAATACGAGAAAAGTGGACTTGGGATGTTTTGCAATTCAGCTCTTCATTTGGTTTAGTTTTGTTGTCAAGACTGAGCCCTAAAGGCCATAAATATATAAAAAATAAGACTGTGAAGTAAGTCTTACTGACCAAACCATATCCAAGTGCATTGAATACTATTTGCGATGACATCTCTTTCGTGAATGCTGTTGTTTCAGAAATTTCCTGCAATAGTATGAACGAAATTCTAGACGCGGCACAGTAAATGATGGTTTCTAAAGAAGAGAAAAGTGTTGGTTTTAACTTGAATGTTTAGAAACATATTATTTCCGAAGATTAGCAGCAGATATTTACTCCACATATCGTAGTTTCTGTGCGAGCTCGTTTCTGATAGTCAGGCAACTCTTCCCATTGCTGTCATCAGAAGCTAAATTTATACTGCTATTACATATTTGTCACAGTTTATGTGGATGAATCGTATTTTAAGCTCCGAGCTCCTTCGACTTTTCTCTGAGCATGTTCATACGTGGATGAAGGATTTTTGAGAAGCCAAAGACCCAGCCATAAAAGAACGCAGGATGAGGAGGATATTACACCATGGATACTGCTATCCGCTCGAATCGATCACCGTGGACGAATGACATGTTCTGTACGCAGCCAGCTAAACAAATTCGATTTTGGTACTGTGTTTAGGGCGGATGACTAAAATGTCACCACTAATCCATTGCAACAGTTTGCCCTTCATTATCTGTAGGCGTGTCTACGGAAAACGTTCTTTAGAAATTAGGAGTTTAGTGCGCAAAGGAAATAATATCTTTTATATGCAAATCGTAGTGTTGGCCCAAAGGGAACCAGCAAGGGGGCCGCGTAATGCAAACTGACCGAAGCAAGAGGGAGACCACATGAAGATTCCATTGCTATGCTTGTAATTGACAGAATTGATACATCTTTAAAGACTTT
This sequence comes from Lepisma saccharinum, assembly GCA_022664845.1. Classification (NCBI taxonomy): domain Eukaryota; kingdom Metazoa; phylum Arthropoda; class Insecta; order Zygentoma; family Lepismatidae; genus Lepisma; species Lepisma saccharinum. The sequence continues at coordinate 60,037 of JAGDQP010004520.1, read as the reverse complement.
AAAACTTCTTTTTAGTACTCTTGGCCTAACTTGAACAGCCTTGGCCTAACTTAGAAGTACACTGACTATTTTTCGGAATAGCCCGTCATACGTTAGTAATCTTAATAACAAATAACAACTAAATTTGGAAACATAATTAATTTACGAGGGAACATAGATGGCATTGCTATCAGTGATTTTTTCTGTTTATATCGGTACATATATCACAATAACATACCTCAAGTTTCAACTTAATGCGTTAAATAGTTTTCTTTAAATGTTTATTCAAAGTAAACGTGTTGTGTGTGTTTCTTTGAAATAGATAAACTGGAGTATCGTGGCTTTATAAAATTCGTTTTGGATGGTTTATCCCCAATGGAAATTCATCCAAAATTGGTAAAGGTTTATAAGGAGCCTGTTCCTTCATTTTCAACAGTAAAAAATGGACAGCTGAATTTAAACGTGGTCATCTTTTGAAGGTGATCCAGAACCAAAATTTGCAAACACAGAGGAAAACATCGAGAAGGTGCACAACATGGTATTGGACGATCGGCGATTAAATGTGTATGATATAGCTAAGACAGTAGGTATATCAGAAGAAAGGCTACAGTATATTTTACATCATGATTTAAATATGAGAGAACTTTGTGAAAGATGGGTACCGCATTTGTTAAATGCTGACCAAAAACAACTTCGAAAACGAAATTCTCAGCAATGTCCACTGGAAATTCTCAGCAATGTTTGGATCGTTTTCAAAAGGATCCAACCGATTTTTTTCGTCGATTTGTTACTATGGATGAGACGTGGATCCACAACTACACGCCAGAAATGAACAACAATCAAAGCAGTGGGTGGCTCTGCACCCAAAAAGGCCAAGTTGATTTAATCTGATGGATAGGTCATGACCAGTATCTCTCCACAAAGGTGCATTGGCAATGGGGAAATTAAGGGATTTGAGATACGAATTGTTGGACCACCCACCTTATTCACTAGACTTGTCTCTCTCTGATTTCCACCTATTCCCAAATTGAAAGAGATTTGTGACTGGAAAACGTTTTTTGTCAAATAAAGAGATGATATCAACCGTAGTTGGATATTTGCAAACCTTCCAGAATCGCACTTCGGGAATGGCATCCATTCATTGGAGAAACACTGAACAAAGTACATTAAACTAAAGGGGGACTACATAAAAAATAAATGCGTTTTTGAACTAAAAATATAGTCTTTCACTGCCACGTTGAGAACTTTTCACCTTGCCCTTACTTTGCTTCTTCCTATCGTTAAGTGGAAAGATAATATTGTTTTAGTTGAGCACAGACATTGAAATCTCTGTACTCTTCACAAGAATAAATTTTATTTTACACATATATATCAAACCAGGGAAGATGTGAATTCTGAACATCACATTAAAAAACCTTAAAGGAAATACTCGTATGGTGATATCTGACACACATGTTTGTTCCCAGTACTTTAGACTCCTACAGCTATGTTTCCACAACAACTCACCTCTCTAAACAAACAACACGGGCGAGTGATGAGAGAAATTAAGTTATATTTCCGTTACAGTGTTGTAAAGACGTTTCCTTCAAATGCTTGATGTAAGTTTGTTGTTTAGTACAAGTATGGTAGTAAAGTTAACTTGTTCATTTACTGTAAGTTGGCAGATTATTTCTCTTAATTCAATAGAATGTGCTTACGATCACTATGTACAGAATCACAGTCTAGAATTAATTTCCTTGAATTTGACGAACTCTCACATTCTTCGAAATACGTAACGTTCAGCAAGAATAAATCAAAAAGCCTTGTAACAGTTGTTTAAATATGTAATAATAGTACTTGTAGGGTAAAACAAGATAAAATGAGATGGTTTCCGAGTACTGAATACACCTTCAATTCTTAAGGAGATGCTGCAAAACGAGAGTTGCAACGTTAAGGTTCACATTATAAAATACGTGTAAAGTGAATAGAGGCGACCACAATTTTTACAAAACTGCAAAGTTTAAAATGTCATGCTTTGCTAAACTGTTCTGAATTTTGACAAAGTACGTTATTCTCATCAATTTCTCCTTCTGAAATTGTCCTTGGCTTCATACTCAAAATTACTGGTACGGTTTCAAATAGGCAATGTCTTCTCTGATGTCTTCACATTGTGTTCCACTTTTAAAAAGAATCTACTCATACATTATAGTAGTGGTGACGATTCCAATTATACTTTACGTACCATCAATATTAGTAGCAATTATTATTGATGATATTTTGTAATAGCTTCGCGCATTGTCTTGATTCTCTTCTATATTATAAAAACATTTGCAAAACAATGGCACCACAATTCGTGTTATGTTGAATGTAAACAACATTTGCAATTGGTAAAGAACGAAAAGTAGCTGGAAAAGTAAAAAAAAATGTGGAAGATCTGGAGTTCAAACCCATGCTTACAGGCATCGAAAATATAACCAAGTACTTAAAACGCCTATGCCATGAGGACTGTGATGAACAGTCCACAGAAGTTGAAAATGCGGAGATAATTTTGATGCTAGACGACTTTAGTAAGTATGCCTTTCAGAAAATATACAAAAAGATATACTTTCCATGTATCAGTTCGTGTGTTCTCCAAGTTAGAGTTACTCTTAGCTGCAACGTTTGCGTTTAAGATGGCGAAGAGTGCATATAGTATATTTGAATAAATGTGTAACATTTTGTCTGTATGGATTATACTATAAATAAACATATATGTCTCTGCATATGGTTTTTACCATACGTCGAAATATAAAATAGACATATGATGACGAATCAAATCCAATCCTAAGGCAAATTCTGTACTAGGAATCTTCACGATACGCATGCGTTGTTCTCACTACGTCACGAGCATTATCGTTAGCTGCATGTTATCATTAGCTGTTAATTTGTATTGTGGTGTGCTGGGACTCTGGGAGCATGGTGCGTCGTTACGATAGTGTTGTTTGTTGAGATTTTACCATGTTGAGACTCTTTATAAGCAACTTCCAGTTGATCGCTTCAAATAACGAGGCGATAATTGCAAACTTCTTACTTTCAATCTCAAGGTAGCAATATAATCACGTGAGTCCTTTCGTCTTGAGAAAATTGTCCTAGTTCCTACTCCCGTAGTGCAGTTAGAGTGCCTCACTATTGGAAAATTGCCTACGGAATTGGGACTACGGCTAACTTTCGTAGAACATCTAGGCAGGAGTCCTACACTTAACATTATCGCACCAATAACAGCTCAAAGCCACAATACGATGCGACAAAGGCAGAAAATAAAGGACAGGTAAAACTTCAGAGGGATTGTATCATCAATACGTTTTCTCTATGAATTTCTGTACTGCGTGTAACGTCTACTAAGTATGCATTCAAGCATGACAATCATTCAACTGCATATACACATATTTACATTCAAATTCGTTCACATTTACTTTCAAGAATACAAAAACTTTAGAACAAACTCTTTTAAATCAATATCATGGCCATTTAAAACGTTCAACAATTAATTAACAAATTGGCCCATTTGATTTTCAAACTCTAAATGCTGCCATCTGTTTAGCAGGATTCCAGCAAATCGAAACATAGATGGTTCCCTTATGTGATGACGTCATAGTTCCTTTTATAAACTATAGTCAAGCTGTAATTACTTATAAAAACATTAATAAAACACGCATATTGCAATTAACGAGCTAAAATAAAAATATAATAAATTGACAAACTAAGTGTACATATTATATCCATGTACCCATATCATAAATGCCCCCAATGGTATATAAAAAATAAATTCATTAGTATGAATCCTTTTTAAAACAAATTCATTTCGTATAATTTGATTTCATTAAAATTGTGTTAAACATTTGAATAAAGTCAAATAGAATAAATAAAGAATTATTTTCGATTATAATTAATAACATATCTAATAAATCAAAATTAATAAAATGCATATTTTATGATATTATTGTTCTTAATTGAGATTAATAATTTAAAAAGAATCATTTTTTTCTTTCTTTCAAATTGTTTTGTCTTTAAATTGCATTAAAACTGTTATAATACATGTAGAAGTTTAAATACAATAATTGAGAAATTATAATAAATAAGGTATGAAAATTCATATTATACATGTTTCATCATAACATATTGTATCTTTCTTAAATCAATTGATAATTCATTCTTTCTTTTGTTAAACATAGTTATTTTAATTAACTTAATTAACTTACAACATTAACTAATGAATTAAAAGATAAATATAATATTATACATAACACGAAAAGATTTTATTGATAGTCTCATTTTCAATTCAAAGAAAATGCTTGTTCATATAATGTCCTTTTAGCTTGTACTTATTATATGAAATTAATTCCATACATAAGTTTTACATTTTCATATGATTTCCAAGTTAGTGATTATAAGCACATTGATAGCCTTTCCAATGTATTGGTCATAAAATTTGACTTTAATTCTTTTCTATTTTATTCTTGAAAGTTCAAACTTTCCTTTATTCATTTACTAGATAATATAATTTACAGATTACAGAAAGCACTTGGCTTCTTAATTCATCGTAAAGTTGGTAACAAAGTTTTATTGATATATTTTAATTAGATATATTTACCGTTTAACATGATACCTTTTATAGATAATCGTGGACATACTAACAATGCCCTTTTTTACTACTACACTCATCCAAGTTCAAAGTTAGATTTTTACTTGAATGTATCTCATACGCATCCATTAATGTAGCTTCTTTCTATACAGGGTGTTGACTTAACTGGGATTTTCCTATCTTTCTTCTTATTTGTTTCGAATCTATATATCAAGCTATTTATTTTCTATCGATACCATTGGATACTTAATTTTTCTGGTTCTCTGATACGATTCCATGTCCTACTTCCATGCAAATCCTGTACTTTTTAACGTATCATTTCTATTTTCTTTCTCCATTTGCGGTATACTTTTTCCATATCTACCCTTTTAAATGCATTTTGGGGTTTACTTTGTCTTAAGCACTTACGAAAAACAATATTACGCACAAATGCACTCTCATAATATCTTTTCCTAACATCATTTTTTTGTCTTCTAGGATTTACATCAATTCTCCCCACTTTTGTTATTCCCGAAATCACACTAACATGCCCATATGCATTTGTTAGATATGCTGATATTTTCATCAACACATTCTCATTTATCACCTAGATTACTTCACGACTATTATTAGGTACCATTATTTCTAAATCTATATCCAGCTTCAAAGGATTATTTGACAATGGATTGGGAACACTTGATGCTTTCTTTCGTTTTCTAGACGTCCTGTATAAACGAGTTTTATTGTTCGATCCTTTCCCTACTTCTTTTTTCTGCTATTTTTCCCTTTTCGATCTTTTAAGTTCTTTCAACTTCTTATAATGTTTTCTGCCTTTCTTTTTCTTTCGTCCACTAGTCTTTCGATCAGGTATCACCTTATTTTCCTTTTCCTTTAACATCATGGGTTTTCCTACTGATACTTCATTTACTGCAGTCATTGATTTCCGCTTAGCTTTTAACTCTAGCCATCTTTCATAATTCTTTTTTACTTCTTGATCTGCTAATTTTCTTAAATTTGGTTTCATTATCAGAAGACTGATTAGCACCATCTGAATTTATTTGACATATAGAATTAGAAACATCATCTGGATCTATCGGATGTGTAAATTTAGTTTTATTACGTTTCAATTCAGCCTGATAATTCCTTTGTATCATTACACTTACTGAATTTTCTGCCTGGAGCATATCTTCATGACTTATTTCACCTTTTTGCAGGCCATCCACTCGCTTATTCGACTCTTTTGATATTTTCTGACACATTATTATCATCGACCACTCGTGAAGTTCTCCTCTCTCTTTCAATCTTTGTACTTCCTTCAATTCTCTTTCCTTCTTTTCTTGTTGTCCTTTACACTTCTCTTTCTATCCACTTATTAAATAGTATATTTAATAATTTCATAGTGTTATCATCTAAACCTCCATCGAACCTGTTTGAACTTCACTAGAACTTTTTTATGTATGGAGATCACTCACCTTCTGTCTTCCAATTTCATCATGTTCACCTTGAAATTTATTCATTCTTCTTCGATGTTGACCTCTCAGTCTTCCTTCTTCATCACTAGAACTTGGATTCTCCTTGAAAGCTGGTCGACATTTTACTTTGGTGAGACTCTATTATGTTGAGACTCTTTATAAGCACCTTCCAGTTGATCTCTTCAAATAACACGGCGATAATGGCAAACTTCTTTCTTTCAATCTCAGGGTAGCAAAATAATCACGTTGAGTCCTTTCGACTTGAGAGAATCGTCCTAGACGTTCCCGTAGTGTAGTTAGGGTGCCCACTATTGGAAAATTGCGTACGAAATTGGGGTCGCACCAAAAAGAACTCAAAGCCACAATACGATGCCACAAAATCCAGAAAATAAGAGATAGGTAAAACTTCAGAGGATTTATTCCATCAATACGTTTCCTCTATGAATTCCTCTACTGCGTGTAACGCCTACTAACAATAAGTATACATGCCAGCATGACAATCATTTAACTTCATATACACATATTTACATTCACTTTCCAGAATACAAAAACTTTAGAATAAACTCTTTTAAATCAATATCATGGCCATTTAAAACGTTAAATGTTTTTCAAAAACAATTAATTAACAAATTCGCCCATTTAATTTTTAAACTCTAAATGCTGCCACTTGTTTAGCAGGATTTCAGCAAATCGAAACATAGATGGTTGCCTTATGTGATAACGTCATAGTTCCTTTTATAAACTATAATCAAGTTGTAATTACTTATAAAAACATTAATAAAACACGCATTTCGCAATTAACAAACTAAGAATACCAGTTATATTAAATTGGCAAACTAAATGTACATATTATATCCATGTACTCATGTCATCTGATAGACAGAAGAAACAATGTTGCCATTGCTGTCATTAGAAGCTGAATTTATACCACTGTTACCAAATATCACAGTTTCTGCGGATGAATCAGATTTTAAGCTCCAAGCCCTCTCAACTTTCCCCTGAATATGTTAATATAAGGCTACAAATTTCATTGAAATGTCCAAAGACCTAGACGTAAAACAACGCAGGATGAGCAGGATATTGAGGCGTTCAACAAGTTCATTTCGGTGTCCTACGATGGATGTTTAAAGAGTCCAAGTAGGAATGTTTCAAGGTACAAGTTTCCTGCATATCATGGTAGTAGATCTTATTCTTGAAATTGGAGAATGGACCATGTAAAAATCTCAATTAGGCAAATGTGGTACCTCTAGGATGGTGCTGGAAACTCACGCAGATATGAATGGGAAGCAAGCACGTAAGAATTAAAAGTTACGTTTCGTTGATAAGAAAATCTTACATTATTTTTTAGAAAATTTTTGAATCTCATTTCTTGATATAAAAATATAAAGTATAAAATGTGTGTGTGGATAAGAGAGAGAGAAATGCTCCCCAGCTTTTTCGATAGCAGATATAGAACCTCCCAGCGAAACATTACACCCCCAGACTGAATATTCTAGGAAATCCCTTGGTCGTAATGTGCCATTAGGAGATTAGAAGCGGAGCCAAGGTGAGTTGAGTTGGCCAGTAAATAGGTAAAATGAGCATTTTTACCATGTTTTATGTTTACTCTAAATTAATTTCTTCATAGTGAATTTAAAACTGAAAATTAGTTGACGAATTTTGAAAATATTCAGTACATTATCCACACTTTTCTAAGAAAACGGAAATTCAAACATTTCGGCATGAAAACTAGTGTGGATGGGCGAATCGTGATTGCAGCATCCTGCTCGTAGTGAGCTCTGGGTTCTTTCCGAAATATATCTGTAATACTTCTGAAATATGCAAAGAACAGCAAACATATCCCTCACACAGACGCAGGAGAAATGATACTTGACATACTGCAAACCGCGATGATAGAGACAATTGTTCAAATATATTATCACGCAAACACGAAGAAGTGTGAAAGTTTCCACTCCAGTCCATTGCGAGAAACAGAGGACATTAACACTAAATAAATTTACTGTTCTTAATAAATCATTCGTGCAACCGGTGTGCTCAGAAAATAAGGAATTTCCCTACCGTCAGCCATTCTTTCACAATGTTCAAAATTCAGCCACGTGTAAACCGGTTTACCGATATTGGAAAAATATTTTTTCTGTTCAGATTTGACTTATTTTTTATTTATTTACGCGTATATCCAATGAAATCTATGCACATTAAACAAATATTTTTTTAAAAAATTCAAAATATTGTTTATTTTCCCAACTTGTTTTAAAACTAAGGCACCCGGTGGTAAATGAATAACTCGTCGGATCGATCTGAAATTCTTTTTATGAAATATGGATGCAATTTGACCAAAAATGGGCACCGAAAAAGTGTTTCTTCGATGCACACTCGACTAAGGGCGAAACATCGAATACAGAACCTAATATTATTGTACACTTACCTGTAGATGGTCACTCGTTAATTAACCTTTTTGTATCAATTTGGATTTTCAAAAGTATTTTGTGTGTTTTAATAAAATATATTCCAATATGTATTACTGTTACTGGGAATGGCACTCAACTGTTACTGGGAATGGCGATTTGGACTCGGAAATAACACACAGAATGCAAGAAGGATGGCGAAATTGGAAGAAAGTAAGTGGTATTCTCTGCGATCGCAGAATCACGGTGAAGAATTAAGGGATGACTTACAAAACAGTGGTTAGACCAGCAATGATGTACGGAGCAGAAACATGGCCAATAAAGAAAGCACAAGAAAATATATTAGATGTCACCGAAATGAGAATGCTACGCTAGATGTGTGTTATAACAATAAAAGACAGAGGAAGAAATGTGAGAGTAAGAGGTACAACCAAAATTATAGAGATATCTAAGAAGATACAAGAAAGAAGACTGCAGTGGTATGGATATGTAATGAGGAGAACAAATGACTATGTAGTCTGAAGAGTGATGGCAATGGAAGTGGAGGGCAAGACAGGTAGAGGGAGGCCCAGGAGGAAATGGATGGATATTGTTAAGAAGGATCTCGGCGAGAAAGATCTGTCAGGGGAAGAAGTTCAGGACAGGGCTTTGTGGAGAAGTAGGTGGGAAATGACGGAGAGAAAGAATAATAATAATAAAATATATTTCAATAGCGCACATTTTCTATAAATCATTTGATATTCAAATGAAATATGAATGTATTTCTCAAGCAAAAGCATTCTTTTTCACCTTAAAAAAGTATTTCATTTGGTAAATTTGATACGTAAAAAAATTAAGGCTTCCCAAAGGATAAGACGTTAAAACTTGGAAAGGTTTAATCCAAATGTGTATCTGTTGATTCCTGTACCATAGTAGAACCCCAAACAGTGGGGACTTTCAATGAGAACGTGTCATTCTCCTCTGTCTGTATAACTGATTACTTGACCTTACGCGATTGATTTCTTGGTTTCAGCCGCGGCACAGGATTTAGGTTTTGAGACATTAGAATTTCTGTGAACAACAAAAAGATCAAAATACATCACACCTCACATAGATCAAGTAGCCTTTCAGTTGAACTAAGGGATTAAGATTTTTAAAAAGGGATTTCTCTAACATCTATATACATGTAGAAACGTATGCGGAAGAAATTTGAATCTTTTAAAATTCTCATATATTTACATCCTAACGTCATGACAGCTTTTCACATTCAAAACCACTAGACCGGAAGTTTTAGTTCGCTTGAACTTAACTGAGAATGACGTCAGTAAGGATTAATTACGAAAATTCGTCACATTTGAATTAATTTTAGATTGTAGACAAATTTATACTTGTACTGATACTATACGCTCTGATCTGAAGAGTATTAAAATGACGGATATGAAGATTTTCATGTTTTGCATTTATCTTCAAGCGCTATTCCCACTGACTTGAAAAATGTTTATTCTTCCACATTGCTATGAACTCCAAATTGCACTTGCATTTAATGTTCATACTACACTCTAAACTAGGTATCATTAAGTACAGACAGATACTGTCTGAACCTAGTCAAAATTAAACAACACGTGAGAATATCTAAGTGAATGATTTTATGCTAAATGCTGTTGAACTTATCAATCAATACCTACAATAGAATTCAAGACCTTGCTTCGGGAAGGAGTCAGGTTGCCAATTGCGCTGGGAACAAAAAAAACAGTTACCTTTTTAAAAACAATTTTATCATTGATACATATACATTTTAGATTTTACATTAATAAAAAAAAATAATTGGGGAACTATAGAAAAATATTTCATTAAAACTTTCTAAATTTTGCTTTCTGAACCTTAATGCAAATTGAAGCTCACCGTTTCTTACAACAAGGCATTCGAATATAAATAGTTCTACAATTATTTAGCAAGAAAATGAATAAAATTAAATTATATAATGGTAGGTACTTACTTGAACCTTTTGAGCAGTTAAATCTTTTCTGGTATCGTGTTAAAGGGCCTACAAAGAAATAAAATAAGTAATTTTAGCTTCAATTGATTACTAGCCTAATTTTCCCCCTCCAATATGCGGTTTAATATAAATATATGCTTTCTCTTTTTAAAGAAAAAAAAACTCTGGAAAATAAGCTTGTCTTATCTCAAGTATTAATTTGAGATAAGCTTGTCTTATCTCAAATATTTGAGTTTCTGATAATATATGAGGCATATGAAAGAAAATGTCATTGGATAATAATACTGACAAGTTTGCCAATAGTAAGTTAGTATTTACTTATCTTCACGTTTGCATTCAACGACAATTCGTAGGCTTCTTTTTCTACAGTTACACAAGTTTTCTACATTTTCGTACAGTAACAATTATTACACTTTTTTGCTAAGTGGTTCAAAGTTGTTTTAGAATGATAAAGGAAACTTGTGAGTAGATACACATTCCGTCAACATATTGATAAGAATAATGTTACATAAATACAATAAGATAATTTTAAACTGCATTCAGATTGTTTTCATTTTTCAGTTGCACAACAAAATTCAGCTTGTTTCCGCTTTCTAAAAATTGCAAAGAGTTGAAAATGTCCTTTCCAAAATGGCCCAATAAAACTACTTTTAATGACTTTTCCATTCTTTTTACTACTCTAGCGTGTTACAAATTGTGTTATAAGTTTTCACGGTCTAAAAGCCAATCTTCAACCGTTGTTTTCACTTCTTCATCGGTGTAAAATCGCTGTAACTCTTTGCATTCGGGCCGTACACCTCACATATCTAGCGATGAATTTTCACTCGACACGTTCCTTGATGTCAAAAATCGAATCTCAGACCTGATCACTGAAAACATACACACATCACACACACACTGACGCTACGACTGTAACTGGTGTCGCCTCATGCCTAAGGCATGGTGGGAGACAGCGCGCGTGCGCATTTCGACAAAAACAACAAACATAGCCAATAGCTGCAGTGAAAACAATGGTTGAAGAGTGGCTTCTGTCACAGGCGGATGATTTCTACGACGCGACGTGGGCATAGAAAACGTCGAACGCTATGATGAATGTTTCAGAAAACATTATAACTATGCAGAAACATAGCTTAATATGTACAGAAAATATAACCAAAAGTGTATGGCACTATCTTTACTAGTTTTGTTTCTATTTACAATCGGACCTTACTTTAAAAATAGCCCTCGCATTTTTTTTTCTTAGTGTAAACTTCTCTACCTTTTCCACGTCAAGGAGTGATGTCCTCTGAATGTGCGGTAAGGGGAATATTGTTTAGGTATTAGGCAATACTGAGGACATTAATTGCTCGGGCGAGAGTCTGAACACTTGATGCTTGCTTATTCTACGCTGGAGTAATTTAGTCGAACTTCCTTTTTACTGCCTTCTCCCAACGATCAAAATTGATTTTGCCACTAATATAAAGCCCTAAAGTGATTTGTAAAGTGCTTTTGTTAAATCATGATATAAAACTTTACACTCTTAAGTAATCAATTTCCTTAACATTTACTAGAAAATGTGAAACTCTTGGAAGTCAAAATATAATTTTATGTTTAGAAGGAAAGAGCGGACACGTGAGACACAAAAATAACTGTGAAATAATAGCTGGAATAACTGCTCGTATGAATCTTAAGTTTAGTGCAGTGACTTGGATATATTTTGCACATGTTCTTTTCTATTGTGACACATTGCTAGAGCATGTTAAATATTAATAGTCTAACATATGTTAGATATGTTCGTAAACCCTTTTCTTATTTATAAAATTACTGCTTCCATAATTTATTTGCTTCTTAAATAAATAGTTTATCTAGTTATACTTCTTGCAAATCGAGGAAGACTTACGCTAGTATTGCTGTTAAAACGCTCAGATTCTTTTTAACGTCTCACACTGCTTTTCATTCGCAGAGTTCTGATAATACAAGACCTGTCTAGAAAGTATCCGACCATAGACCAGGAAAATGGAATTGTGTTTCAATTACTGATCACCTTCGAAATAGGGCAGTTCATCTTCCATACACTTAATTTAACGCTTGTGCCATCGTTGGAGGAATGCCTGAAACGCCTTTCTTGCAAATGCTCTCAACGCCGCCATCGCGTTTTGCATGATGTTTTCTCAAATGTCGAAGGAATCTGCGATCTTTCAGTGTCGATTTGTCTTTAGTGAAAGCCAGAAGACACAAGGACTCTTGAAGACCGACAGGAATGCCATTCCTTGGCAGGAAAGATGAGATCAAGGGCAAGTGATGGAATGGGGCGTTATCCTGATGCAGGTGCCAATAGGTTAAGCCCACTGGTCTGGTCTTTTGCGACAAAGTGCATCACGTTCGTGACGAATAACGTCAAGATAGCACTCTTTCATAACTGTTTGTCCTTCCGGTACGTATTCGTGATGCACAATACCAAAGTAGTCAAAGATTACAATCACCATTTTGTGGGGATGGATGTTTCCACTATTTTCTTTAAACCGATTGTACCAATGTTTTATTTGAGTGCCAAAAGTTTGTTGAAACTTGAGCATAGCTTCTGCTTCGTTATCTTTAAAACTTAAACCATTATCGTTGTTCAACACATTCTATCATTTTCCCGAACAGAACTGCAACGAAGAAGAACAACACGACACTACACACTGGCTGTCTATCGGATGAGAGAATCACGCCACCCAAAAGGTATGCGCATTGAAGGTTATTTATACCACTGTGTGTAGTGTTGCCATCTAACGTTCATTACTTGCCTCACATAAAATAAAGTCGGATACTTTTCAGATAGGTCTTCTATTCAGGCCCGTAGCCAGGATAATTTCATTGGGGGCACAGCTTTCTGATGGGAGGGCCTACTAAAAATAATTTCCATG